>PVLC010037026.1:0-15231 GCA_004027655.1 Graphiurus murinus | reverse complement strand
AAAAAAAAAAAAAAAAAAACAGAAGAGGGAACATCCAAGTAATGCTTCTGTGAGTTGGAATGTCAGTTCTACCAGGGACTAGTGATTTGGTCTGGGACTGGCTTGGTAGCCTCTCTCAGCCTCATGTTCCTCTCATTCCTGTAGAATGAGACTAGCTGCACAAGTCTCATAAAGCTGTCGTGGGGGAATGAATTAATATTACACATGCAAAGTGTCCTGCACAACAATAGGTATTTTATGACTTTAGAATTTTGATGGGGGATTCATCACAGCAAGAGTAGTCTGTCTTAAGACAGAAACCTCAGAGTACGTGGTTTGTTCAGAGACTAGCAAGTGGTCCCACGTGGTAGGATGACAAGGATGATAGTAGTATTAGGTGCATTTATGGAGCGTCTACTGTTTGAATAGCATTGCACTGAGCACTTTGCAAATGCCATCATCCTTTCAGTAGTAACCCTACAACTGCTCTTTGACGCAGCTATTACTAGTCTATTTTGCACAGGAGATAACTTATCCCAGATCACATAGTAAGAGACAGAAGCAAATACACATACCTGACCTGGACCACATTTGAACTCTAGGTATAGGGTGCATTGGTCTTGGTGGTGCAAGAGATAGATGAGAAGGCAGGGTGGGACCACAGCTTGGGGGTTCTTGTTCTAGGTGTTTGGACCCATTAGAGTAAGCCATTGAATGTTCAAATCATATCTGCCATTTTTTTCTTGTTGTTGTTTGTATGTGGTACTGGGGATTGAGCCAAGGGGATTCTACCTCCAAGCTACACCTCTAGCCCTATTTTAGTTTTTGTTTTGAAACAGGCTTTCACTAAGTTGATGAGGGCCTCACTAAGTTGCTGACGCTGGCCATGAACCTGCGATCTTCTTGTCGTAGCCTCCCAAGTACTAGGAATACAAGCGTGCACCAGCTAAGATCCACCTTTAAAAAAAAAAAATTACTTTTTTTTCCAGATCCACCTTTTTAGACAAACAATTAGTGGTTAGTGTAGAAAGCAGCTTGGAAAAGTGAGCCTGGAGCAGGAGGCGGACTGGTGCAGTGGACCTGAGAGAACTGATCTGGCCCAAATGAGGGCATCAGCTGTGAGGATAGAGAGGAGGAAAACAGGGTCAGAGACACGAATGAGTTCAACAGAACCTGGAAGAGATGAGCAGAGGCATTGGGTCTGGGTTTGCAGTCAGGCCCTGACTCTCCGTAGTTCTGAGATTCTGGACAAGTTGCATGAGTTCCAGTTCCTCTTCTGTGTATTGTACACGTGCCTATAGAGGTGCGAGGAAGATGCCCAGAATGCGCATGCAGAGTTCCTCCATCTGTGCCTGGTGGAGCACCAAGTGTTCAGTAAGTGAAGGCATCGATCCTGTCTAGAATGCTCAGCAGGCCTTGGGCTTCCGTGAGCAGGAGGATTAAACGCCTGTCTCAGCATCACCGAGGGCATTTTATAAAAGCAGATTCCTTGCCCCACCTCCACATGTGGCACCAGGAAATAGCAGGTGGTTTGGGTGGAGATAGGATTTGAGAAGCACTAGAAAGCTAGGACACAGGTCAAAGAGGGGTCGGGGCTCCCCAGGAGCGGGAGCAAAGCAGAGCAGAGAGCAGGACTTTGCAGGTTCCCAGAGCCTTGGGCGTGAGTGGAGGAATAGGAGCCCAAGGAGCAGCCCGAGGAGCTCCTTAGGCCAGGAGGCAGGAACAAGCCGGATTCCCCAGCAGTACCCATTTCCTCCTTCCCACACCCATGCACAGGCTGTGCCTGGGTACCCCTTCTTCTGGGCTCTGTTCTTGACCTGCAGTTACCCCCTCCACTGCCTACTTTGCATCCTCCGAGCGTCGCTCCCACGTTCTCTCTTTTGCCTTGGAAAACACCTGGTCTCAGAATCCCCTGGTGCTTCCCACCCTGCCCCATGCTGTCATTTTGCATTTGACACCCCTCTCCTTTAATACAGTATAAGCGCCATCAGAGGAGGAATCTACTTCTCCATTCACAAACACATAGAACTGGTGCTGGCACCCAGGATGCCCTCAATTAACATCGAGGAAGTGAGTTGGGGAAAGATTGAAATTTTAGCCTCCTTCAAAGCAGGTTTAAAGAAACAAAGTCGGAGATGGCTGATGTGCACACTGCATTTCATAGTATGGGTGTCTAGCAGGTCTCAGGAAGCCTGGGTCCTGGATGTTGAGCCGCTGTGTGGCTTGGAGCAGGTGACTTAGTCTCTCTGGGGTCCAGGGGCCACACCCATGAAACAGAGGTCTCTAACCAGGTAATACCTGCACCATTTTGTATCTTAGCACCACGAAGGATCTGTTAAGCATTCTGCTGTGGTGTGATTTGTCCATGACTGTTGCTAGGGGCCTCACAGTGTCCTCATGAATGAGGGACAAGGAGAGTTTTGAGTGCACTTGGGGATGATAGTCTTGAGTAAATGGGGCCAGAGAGTCATAGTTCCAACCTCTGGAAAATAATTTGCTTTTTCTGGGTGGTAGCAATGATTAGAGGAAAGACTATTCAATGCCCCTGCTGAATAACATGGAGATCTGATTGGGACCATTTCCAACCAAGTTCCCGCTTCCCAAGCCTGATTTTTTGACTTTACATTAAGTTTTTAAACTTTGTAATATGGAGAATAACAGAAATATTATTTGCCTGAACTAAAAGACAGCTTTCATGCACTTAAATGCAACTTCAGCAATCTTTGTCCTCGATTCTCTGTAGCTGGTTCACCTTTGGGAAGGATTCCAGAAGGGGACAGCGTGGGAAGTTCAAGGCTGCTGTGGCCACAGGGGCTTGCACGGGGGACCTTGGGCAAAACTATTGGATTTTCTGGCTAAGGATTTTCTCTACCCTATGAAGAAGGTAGTACAGCTGGACGCAGTGGTACACACCTATAATCTCAGCACTTGGGAGGATGAGACAGGAGGACTGCAGGTTTGAGACCAGCCTCAGCAACATGGCAAGACTCTCAGAAACCTAGTGAGACCCTCTTTCAAAATTTAAAAAAAGTTTAAAAAGGTGGTAGAGGCGAAGCTCAGAGGTAGAATGCTCCTAGTTTTAATCTGTAGTACAAAAATAAAATAAAATAAAAAAGAAGTTAGTGTAATTGGCTGGAGGAGCCTCCTGAACACACCTCAACACCTGCCTCTTCAGGCTAGACAGTGTCTCCTAGCCCCCCTTGCCTGCCTGGGAGACAGATGGAGAGGGGTGACTGGACCCCAGGGTCGCATCCAGATGGGGTATCACATCATAGATCTGAAGTTTTATATATGCTCTGCTCGGTTCGCTCAGCTCCATTGGGGCGAGGCCAGCTCACCGCTCTTTCCAAGCCCTGTGTGATATAATTAGACAGGAGGCATAAGATGGGGTGGAGTTCTTTCTAAAACCCTGGCAGATAAGGTGAGGGTCTCACTACCACCCACCTGCCTACTACTCTAATCTTACTCAGGAGATGAGTTTAAGAAGTCTGGAAGCTTTTAATGTTGGAACTTGCATCAGTACAGACTACTCAAGAATTCATTAGCTTTTGTGATCCAAAGGCCGGACAGCACTGTCGCCTAGCTCTGTTCGCAAGAGGAAGAAAACATCTGTAGATGATGATCTCCAAATGCAAGGCTGGCCCATGCTGCTTCCCCACCCTCGCCTCTGCATGCAAACAGAACTGCCGGCTGGACTCGACAGAAGTGTGCATTCCTTTCCCAAAGCTCTCCTGAAAGTTAGCTTTCTGTAGTGTAGACTCAAGGAAGACGGTCTCTTTCATGGTCCCAGCTCCTGTGGGCACTTTAGATTTAGCAGATCGTGAGAGCATGCCTACTTCTTTCCCACCAGCGTAACTGCAAGACCTCATGCTTTCTCAGAACTCTAGCACTGCAGTGCGGCATCATGGGCAAAGCGCAGGGTTCCTATCACAGACATCCTGGTTTGAACCCCCGCTCTGCTGTTTGCCAGCCTCTTGCCATGTCTGACCTCTCTGAACCTCAGTCTCTTCTTCAATGAAATGAGGGTGGGAGTACATGCTGGCCTCACTTCATTTCTATATGAAGCACACAAGATAGTGGAGGTAGACAGGTTCTGAGAACTCAGTGTCTCTTTATGGGTGTGTTCTTGCCACTACTGTGACCTTGAAGAGCAGCTAGATCCAAACTTCCTGTGTCAAAGAAATGGAGTTCTCTTAGCTAAAAAGGCCACCCCCCTGTTTACCCACCCAGCCCCTGGGAGGGCAGATTAGAGCTGTTGTGGCTGCAAAACCTAGCCGATATGAGCTGTAATATACTAAATTATCACTTGTTTTGCAGTCTTGACGAGAAAAATAAATGCAATTACACTCATGAATGTTGAAAAACGAAGCAAAGCAATGTGGATCGGCACATTTGAGGTGCTTTTCCAAATGAAAAGCTGTGTACAATGAATGCTAATGGGCTCCCTCCCTCTGCTCGCTGGCATATGGTGTGACGTGATCTTTCTGAATTCAGGGAGCAGCTGTGCCAAGCGCCCAGTCAGGGGAGAGACAGCTTTGGGCAGCCCCCGTGGTAGGAGACTTTGCACGTGGACCCCAACTTCCCCTCTTAGCTGGGGACCAGGATAGGCCCAGCTTCCTAAAGTGATCTTGCTGCTGCCTGTCTGAGTCAGGAACCTGGAACCTATTCCATAGCACTGTCATTCTGTGTGGCAGACATTATTGAGCACCTACTGTATGCCAGGCATGATGCTGGGAGCAGGAGAGGAGGGTCTCAGGTGTGTTGCTTGTCTGAGCTGTGGGCGCTGCCTATGGCATCACCTAGCCCTGGCGTCAATACAGTGGCCATCGAGCTCATGCAATGTGGCCAGCAACAAAGAGATGTGCTGAAAGTATAACGTGCACATCGGACCTCAAAGTCTTAGTGCAAAAATACAGTAAGATATTAATTTTTATATTGTTTAAATGTAGAAAGGATAATACAGTTAGTCTTCCATACCTATAAGTTCTATAGCTGTGGATTCAACCAACCCATGGCTAGAAAATATTCAGAAAAAAAAATCTGCATCTCTAATGAGAATGTAAACTGTTTTTTTCCCTTCTTATTACTTCCCAAACAATACAGAATAACTTTATATTTTTCTAGGTATTATAGGTAATCTAGAGATGATTTAAGGTATATGAGAAGATATGTGTAGGTTATATGCAAATAATATGCCATTTTACATAAGGGACTTGAGCAACTGAGGATTTGGGTATTTGCAGGGGGTCCTGGATTCCAAGGGATGATTATATCAGGCTAAGCAAAATATATTAAGTTAATCCCACCTAGCTCTTTTTGCCTGGTATAAAATTTAAACTTGCAAATGTGGCTTGCACTGCATTTCTGTGGGACAGTGCGCATCTCACCCCTTCCTTCCTGTCCACTTAGTCCTGCCCTCACCCCGCCTCTGCTCCCCTGGCTGTAGGGCTCAGCACATCAGACCCTTCCTGCCTCCAGCCATCATGCTCCTTGAAGACTCTTCCCCAGATCTTTCTCAACTTGAATGTCACCTTCTATAAAAAGTAGTCTCGAACCATCCTTTTGATATATGCGCCTGTTCTTATCAGAACACGTTGCTTTCTAGTCATCACCATAACAGGTATTTTAGTTACTTACTTGTTTGAATATCTGTTTCCTCTAAGAGAACAGAAGGGCAGGAGCTTGTTTGCTTTGCTTGGTTTTCAGTCCTAATCTGAGTGTCCACCACAGCAACTGGCATTTAGTAGGTACTCAAAACCGTTTTCTTAAATGAATACATACAGGATTAAATGTTGTATTAATATGACAAAAAAGAAAAATCTTCTGGTTCTTTGTAGATGTTGAGAAGACATTTGAAAGTGTTCAACAGCAGGTCTTAATCTAGCAGTCAAGAAAAGTCTGTGTGCGATGATGTGTAAAATGTATGAGTAACTTATTTTACTTAATTTTATTTTTTGGTACTGGGGATTGAACCCAAGGGCATTCTACCTCTGAGCAACGTCTCCAGCCCTATTTTATTCATTTATTTAGAAACAAGGTATCTCTAAGTTGCCCAAATTGGCCTCGAACCTGTGATCCTCCTATCTTAGCCTCCCAAGTGTTGGGATTGCAGGCATGCACCACCACACCCAGTGTATGAACAATTTAATGAAATGGAGGTAGAATTAAGATGAAGAAAATTAACAAGAAACAGTGAAGCACCCAGGGGCTGAGAACAGTGAGTAGCTCTAATCCCCTGAGATCTGAAGGGCAAAGGGTGGGACTGATATGGAGGGACCACCTGACAGGCCACGGAGGAACACAGCCATCCTCTGGTCCTGTCAGTACCCACCGTTGGCCAGACTTAGCCAGAAGCAGGTGTAAGGGAGGCTGGAAGACAAAGATTAGAAAAGCTGGCCTCTCAGAGCACAGAACAGTTTAGAGACTGCATTGAGATTGGGTCGGGGCGGGGGAGGGGGGCAGTATAATTGTCACCCTGAAAAGACCTAGACAGTCATTTCCTTAGTGTCACAGAGTATATCTTATTCTAATCCAACCACCAATATCCTAAAAATATAAGGGTGCTTATGATCACTAAAATTATTTAATATTCATTCAGGGATTTCCAGTAACTGAATGGGAATTATAATTATGGAAGAGATAAAGTTATTATTTGCAGAGGATATTATTATCTATCAAAACCCCAAGAGAAATAAGTGAAAAACTATTATGACTCAATAAAATAGTCCAGTAAGGTGACTAGTTAGGGAATAAATATACAAAAATCAGCAATTTCCTAAATCCTGGCAATAACCAGTTAGCAAACATTATATTAAAGGATTAGTTCTATAAAAGCAGTAGAAATAAAATAGACTGAGGAATTAGCTCAAGAACCAATATTCAGGAACTTTAGAAGGGAATTATAAGGCAAAATTGAGAAAATAAATAAGCAAATGGATGTCTCTCATTTCTGTATAGGAAGACTTGCTATTTTAAAGCTTGTTGATTTAATTTAAGATATGTAATGCATATTACAGTGGCTATTTATAAGCTATGCTCTAAAGTGATTTTAAAATTTAGAAAAATAAACGGGTACAAATGATCAAGTAGATGTTGAAAGAAAATAATAGAGAGACTTCTACTATCCATGTTTTCGGAATGGATTCTGGAACAAAAATAGCTCAGATATTACATACCAATCCAAGAAGAGACAGATCAGTAGTCTAGAATATGTCCCTAAAAGATCTGTATGTATGTATGCATGATTGTGCACATGTGTGTCTTCTGAACAAACATTTCCAGTAAGTGAGATAAGTCAGGATGAAATTTAAAAAAGAGCCCACCCACACTGAGCTGTGAGCTAAATTGAGATAGGCCTTTATTTCAGATTGTATGCGAAAATATATTCTAGATAAATGAAATACATCTTATTTATTTATTTATTTATTTATTTATTTATTTATTTATTTTTGTACTGAGGATTGAACCCAGGGGCATTCTATCTCTGAGCTACACCCCCAGCCCTCTTTATCTGTTGTTTTGAAACAGGGTCTTCTTAGGTTTCTGAGAGTCTCGCTAGGTTGCCAAGGTTGTCCTTGAACCTGAGATCCTCCTTTCTCAGCCTCCCAAGTACTGAGATTACAGGTATGAGCCACCACATCCAGTTATGAGATGCATTCCATTTAAATGTAAAGATTTGAAATCATCTAAGACATGTAATACATAAGTGAATAGCTAAATAATGTTTGAGAGTAGAACCATTTTATGATGGTACCATCAAAGGTGGAAGCAATAAAGAAAAATTATTTATATGTTTGTCCCTAAAGGCCATAAAAAAATAAAAAACTATATCAAATAACTCCAATACATGCAACATATAAAACAAATGATTGATATCATTGATATGGAAAGAGCTTTTACAAATCAATAAAAGGAAGACAAATGATCCATTAGACATATATTCTATATTGAAAAAATTTCTGAGAAATACTATTGGTATGAGCAGAAATTGGTACAATAGTTAGGGAGGGCAATTTAATATCTGTCAAAAAGAGGAAATATGTATACTTCTGGTCAGAAATTTTATTTTTGTAACTGCATTCCAAGGAAATAATCAGAGGTAAGCATAAAGTGAAAAAATTTGGGTATGTGCCCTATGACCTCGTGGCACTTGACTGCCAAGCGGTCATCCATAGCTCCAGAGAATAAATCGAGTTGCTTCACAGGGTGGCTGTGCGGTTCATTCGGGATGACTGACCCAGGAAAGACTTGGAACTATGAAACCCTGATGGAAATGGCTGGTGTTCTTGATTAATCTTCACATTTCTCCCCTTTCTTTCCCAACCTGGAGCCCCTTGGACATCACCAAAGCACGTTTTCTGCCTTTTCAGCTCAGGAAGGAGCAAAGGAGGGTGCTCTAACCTCTGCTCAAGCTAAGCAGGGCTTCCCTAAGGATAGATGCTCCACTTGGCTGGACAAGCATTTAGTTGGCACCAACAGCATACAGGACAGGACTTGGTCCAGGGTGACAAAGACTCTCCACTTGATCATGTTTTAGTTCAGCTCCACTGAGTCCCCCTCTGGACTAGACCTTGACCTCTGTTTCATCTTTGGCCTCCTGACCCAGTTTTGGCAAGAATCCTGCTAAGTTGATTTAATGCAAATTTCCCTGTCCTTGATATATGACTTAGTCTTCCTGGGCTGTTATAATGAAATATCATATACTGGGTGACTTATAACAACATAAATTTATTCTCATACTTCTGGGGCTGCAAAATGCAAGATCAGGGCTCCATCAGAGATTCTGTGTGTGCTCAGGACCCTCTTCCTCCTCGATGGCACCGTTCCCTGTGTCATCATGTGGTAGACGGGACAAAGCAGCTCTCTGATGTCTCTTTTATAGGGCACTGATCTCACTCATAAAGCTTCTGCTATCATGGCCTGATCACCTTCAAGTGGTCCTACCTCTTAATACCATCACCCTGGAAGTTAGGATTTCAACATACGAATTTTGGGGAAAGCATAAGCATTTAGATGATGGCAATATTTGATCACCCTAGTCATCATTCAGCAAGAATTCTGTTAAGTCACTTTACCAAGAATCCTTTTACCCTCTTAGTAGTTTTCATCCACTCACTCTGCCTTTTAGCTACAAAAGCCTAGCTGTCTTTGATTGATCTCTCTCCCCTGTTGCACTGGTCCTGAATATAGTCTTCTTTACCATTTTACCATAGCAAGTAAATCCCAGCCTGCCCCATAGGAGCTTTGGGTTTAATAGGTAAACAGGTAGGCCACCCTGTGATCAGCTCTGTGGACCAGGATATTCACTGATTCAACAGACGTGCATTGGGCATTGGGGATACAACTGTGCAGCAGACATTCCAGCTCCCTGCCCTCCTGCTGCTCACAGTCTAATGAGACACATCAATAATGAAACAAAAACAAAACTCCACAAACAGTGTAGAGGGCACAAGTTCCTCATCTCTGGGATTGTGCAGGGAATAGGAGTCCCAGGTAAATAAGAAGAACTGCGTGCAGGAGAGGAGGACGCCTGTGGGATGACTCCTGGGTTGCATCGCCAGTGGGTTGAACCATTGCTTGGTGGGCTGCAAGATTCGACAGTTCTGAGCTTGTTTAAGCACATCTGTGACTAAGTACGATGGTGGATGGCCTAGAATGTGCAGATGGGTGTGTGTGTGGGCCGGGGGAGGGGAAACAGCTGAGACTTCCAGAGGCAGCCCAGCTGAGAGGAGACACGGACAGGGAGATTATCCTAATAGGATTTCACAAAGACCACTTAGCAGTCGCTGAGCTTGGGGGAGAAAATAGTTATGAGCTGAGGGTGGAGAAATAGCCAAGAATCTGGCAACTCTGCGAAAGCTTGGGAAGAAAAGCTGACAGCCAACAGACAGAACAAGATGATGCTTGCAAAAAGGTGAAAAGAATAGACAAGGGGAAAAAAGAACTCCGAGAGATAGGGATGGAAATGGAAGCGCATTAATATAACTTGGGGACGCGCATTAAGATAATTCCAGCTCTAAGAAGGAGCAGAGCCCGGTCTGATTCATTTAGGCATTTCACACTGTCAGGAGCTCGTGGGAACAGATGTGGGCCAGGGAAGGTCAGGATTTGGATGGACGGGAAGCATATGTGCATATAAAATGCCGCAGGCAAACATAGGATAGCTAGTCCCAAGCCCTCTGCTTTTACAGATGGGGAAACTGAGACTCAGAGAAGTGAAGCCACTTGTCCAAAGCCACCAGCATAGTGTGTGCTGGAGCTAAGAGGGTAGGAATGTAAAATGGTCAGCCAGTGGGAACAATAGTTAACTATCAAAAAGTTAAAGATCAACTCAATGGTCCAGCAATCTACTCCCAGGCATATACCTGAAAGGATTGAGAGAAGCACTCAAGTTTGGCCCACAGCCAGTCTTCTGACTACTAGTCAAGCTCATTCTACTTCACCTAGCTGCTGCTGCTGCTCTCCCCTGCCATTCCCTCTCCCTCTCTTCTCTCCAGCCCTCCTTCTCCCTCTCTTCTTTCATATATATGCAGGCTGGGGTCCCAGGGCTAGCTTTGCCACTTACTAAACATGTGACCTTGGTTCACGTCCCATCACTGATGGGGACGAAGTGAAGGCCCTCCAGCCCTAATAGTAGTGTGCACATTTTCACACACCTTGCCAGCGCATGTTTAGGGACTGCAGATGTGGTATGGATGAAGGGAATATCCCTCCTCGATATGTAGACCTGGGAGGCAGTCCAGAAGATAGTACAGTCTTAGTCTTGAAACAACCGTTGTGCCTTCTCATTTTTTAATTGCTCATTTCATAGAGTTAATTTCTCTTTAATTTTCCTTGGACTGCAAAGCAGCTATGTTTCCTGCAGCATTTCTTTCTTCATAGTGAGGCTTTTTTTTTTTTTTAATAATCTTTGCATGTCAGATCTACTCTGGGACACATATTTTCATTTAATGAATATAAAGTGTGTTTAAAATTTTTTGTTTTTATTCTTTTATTTATAGGGAGATAGTCATGAAATAGTGTCATTTGATCCAAAGTGGTTATGCTGGATTTTCTTTTGCTACTTATCAGTTTATTTGGTCAGAGTTTGACTCCTCCCTCAGGATTGAGAATCAAATCCCTGAGGACTTGCAAAAAACTACTGGGATCTTAGTCTCTAGTCTCTGCCTCTAAATGTACAGAAAATCTGACAGTAGGGTTCAATTCCACAGTTACAAATAGATCCTGGCTCAGGGGCTGAAAGTATCTTTTTTTTTTTTTCTTTTCATTTCTTTTTTTTTTTTTATGGCACTGGGAATTGAACCCAAGCATAGTCTACCTCTGAGCTACACTCCTGTCCTATTTTATTTTTGTATTTTGAAATAAGCACTCAGTAAGTTGCTGAGGGTCTCTAAGTTTCTGAGACTGGCCTCAAACATGCAACCCTCATACCTCAGCCTCCCAAGTACTGTGATTACAGGGGTGCACCACTGTACCCGACACATTGGGGGTGTCTTCTAAAGTTTCTGTTTGCTCTCCTATTTCAAAACGAATCCACTAATTTAAGGAGAGGGCCTTCTGTTTCAAGGACCTTTGGTTTGGCTTTTCTAGACCCATTCATTGTATTTTCTTTGCCCATCTGAGAATTCCTATGAGGTAATTAATTTTTTTGGCCTGATAAGCAGTTCTGGGGAGGTGCTGAGGGAAGAATGTCAATACATACATGGGAAACAAGCTCCCAGTGGAAGGTTCACATCTATCCCATGGTTTGGCAACACTTTTCCAATTTGTAACCTTCAAATTTAGAACTGTCACTGAGCTTTTCTATTTCTCCTACATTTATTTCCCTCTCCATCAGTGCTGTTCTATTTGAAACGGGAAGATGGACGTGGGTTTCATTTCAGCCCAGATGACACTTGGAGTCTTTGGCAAGAAGCTGGGGCATTTTCTGTTTCAGGATCGATGGCAGATTCTTTGTTCTTTTCACTTCTTTTCCTTTATTTCATTCAACTTTTGGAGATGGAGGTTCTATGAAATGGTACTCAAGCCACCATATTTTCTGGACGACTTGGCATGCTTTCTACTATACCATGCTGTGTTCTTATAAATACACTCTTGCGCAGCCAGTATGACATGTTCTTATTGGAAAAGGTTTTCAATGACCGTATTCACTGAAATGGCCTATTTGTATGTCAAGTACATTATTGGTTATGTGTTTCTGTAAGAACAGAACAACAACAAACAAAAGATCCACTTCCAGGCTGCCAGAAGCTACCGCAGGGCCTTTCTTACCCCCACCCTTCACTCCAGCATGTTCTTGTAAAGTTTGCCACAGAGGGTCTTGTGGTGAGACCCTTTTAACCGGGCAGTGGGATTCGCTTTCCTGAAGATAGTTTTCTTATTTTCATTTCAAGATCTTAATTTTGTTGAAGGTACTGCTGCTGTTGTTGGTACTGGCATAATGGATCTAATTTAATTTAATTTGCTTCCTTGCAAAGAAGGTGATCCCTTGCCCAGCTGCTGCTCTGGGCAGAGAGGGAGCAAGCAGGCTTAGAGATAAGCTCTGAACTTTATCAGACCTCACAAAGGTTTATGTTAATGAGCAACGCTTAGACATTTCAGAAACTTTTTCCCAGTGATTGCTTTAACTATCATGTTGCTTCCTAGGCAGCATGAAAACCTCAAAGATTCTCTCTCTGAGGGGTATGAAGAAGGATGGGAGGTGGGATCACCTGGCTAGTCTGTTCCAGGTGCCATGGCTGAGATGGGTATAGGAAACATGTCAGGCGGTGGTGTTAGGGTGGGTCTCTCCATCCATTCTGTCACTGTGCACCTGGGCATGCTTTGTGGCGAGAATTATATGAAGTAGTAGGTGCAGAAGTGTTAAGCAATCCTAAATGTTTTACCTTGCTAGTATGCTTCCTTCATGGAGTTGTTCACACTTGCTCAGTCGGCTTCCATGAGCCATGTGTGAATAGGGCAGTGACTCAGAGATAGAGTATCCCATTCCTGTTGTCATTCTTAGCATCTGTAAGGTTCCCACCAGACTCAATAAGCATTTGCTGAATGAATGATGATTGAAAGGGAACTAATGGATATGTACGGAATGTCACCACTGTGTCCCCAGATGCAGATCTGCTTTGCAGAAAAATGCTCCAGGGATGTAGAGAGATTCAATGTCATGTTGTGATCAGGGATTATGAACAGCAGTGATACTGAAGGCCTCCCTGGTGCTACCCTTGTGATTTATTTTGGTGCCTTGGAAAGGACGTGCTGTCACTTACCTAAACATGTACGTGATTGAGAGCAGGTGGCATGGAATCATCCTGGTTTTCTGCCTTGTCCTGCCCAGATTTACTCAGTCATTGGATCACCCTGCCGGGCTCCATTTCATCTTGGCCTTGTCTTAGGAGTCCATCTCTCAACCAGTAGAAATTACAGTCATCCCACTGGCTGGAGTCACCATCATTCATTGCAATCTCCCTTAATGCAAAACTGTATTCAAGGTTGTGTCAACTTGACTAAGGTAAGGGATTCCAGGACAGTTGCTAAAATATTCTTTTTTTCCCCTGGGTGTGTCTGTGAGGGTATTTGGGGACAAAAAGAGCAGTCGAGTCAGCAAATTTAGTAAAGAAGTTGACTATCGTGGGTGAGCATAATCTAAACCTTTGAGTGCCCAACTAGGAAAAAAAGAAGAATGAGTTCTCTTCTGTCTTCTTAAGCTTGGACATCCATCCTTTTCTGTCCTTGGGCATTGCAGCTCCCAGTCCTTGGGCCTTCAGACTCTGAAACTTACACTTGTATCCCTCTTGGGTCCTCAGCACTTTGGTCTCAACCTGAGAATTATGCTGTCAGCCATCAGCTGCCCTGGTTCTCAGGCCTTTGGACTTGGACTGAATTATACCACTGGCTTTTTTGATGTTCTGTATTACATATGGCACATCATGGGCCATCTCGGCCTCTGCCATTGCATGATCCAACTTTCCCAATTCTCCGTGACTTGAACATCTTCATTGTGTAGCTCCATCTCTCTCTCTGCCTTCTCAAGTATCTTGGCAACCTGGGTAGAAGAACCTTCATTAGTCTTTTTCTCTCAGTCACTTAGATTGTACTTGTTTCTACTCCCAAGAGGAAGGTCCAGGCATTCCAGTGGGTTTCTGTAGCCCCACCTACTTCCCAGTTTATTCTGTTTCCCACCCAAACACTGGTGAACTAGGGCACATCTGGATAAACCTCATGAACTAGAAGATTCTGCATGAAAGATGACAAGTGGCCAAATCAGAGGAATGGGTAAATGAAATAGAGGAGATATTTAAGTCATGTGTGTGGGGATAGACTCTCCTAGGGAAGGGGATATGTCTCCAGAATGACCAAATGAGGAAGAACCCTCCAACTAATGAAAAACTGTCATGGCTCTGAAAACAAAGGACATAGGACTCTGCACCAGAGTGATTAGTATTCTGAGAAATGTATACAAGAGCATCAAAGAAAGACCCCTGGCATTAGCAAGAGGTCTCAGGGGTCAGGTGCAACATAAATTTCAAAAAAAAATTATTAGCTTTTTTATATGTGTAATTTTTGGAGACATAATATATAGAACAAAGAAAAATCCCCATCATAGTAGGTCAGAATATTTTTCAGAGTTCAGGATGAAGATAATAAGAAAAATGTAGGATCTGCACAAAAAACCTTTAAAATATAGATGCATCCAAAGAAGACTTGAATATGTGGAAAACAGTTTTTTTTTTTTTTCTGAATGGAAGTGTTTAGTCATATAACTATGTCATTTCTCCCCCCAAATTACCCATTTACATTTTTAGAACTTGACAAAAATTATTGTAAGTTTTATATAGAAGCTTACACCCATAAGAAGAACAAAACTAATTATTTAAGAATAAAAGAGAGACTTGCACTGTAAAAAGTTACAAAGATTATAAAATAAAATGACTCGACATTGTAAAGATGCTAGTTTTGTGGCTTGTGGAATAAAATATAATTGGCTCAGAACAGAATAAAGTTTTAAGAATGATTTGAATATATGTAAATATTTATTATGTGATAATGGTGGGTTTTAGATCAGAGGGGAATGAACAGATTATTAATGTTATTAGGAAAGTTGGCTATTTAAGGGGGAAAAGGTAGATCACTTGCTTCAGTCCATTTATAATAATAGGTGGCTAGTGTGTTAAATGTAAAAGAGAAAACACAGTGAATGAGGTTGAATGTTATGTTTTTAGTGTGGGAAGGATATTTCAGAGGATAAAATCCAAGGTG
>PVLC010037024.1:0-15484 GCA_004027655.1 Graphiurus murinus | reverse complement strand
AAAAAAAGTAAAAAAAAAAAATGAATAAAGAATCTTAAAATTAAAAAAAAAAAAAAAGAAAATAGGACTGACTGCTGATGGAATGATTTGAGACCCCCAAGACAGTTCTGTGAGATTTATTCTAATTGCATCACCACGCCACTGTTTATTAAAAGTCATGTTAGAAAAAAGAAACACATCATTGCCAAAGCAATCATTCAGATGTTTTTACCTAAGCTTAAAGTCCTCTCCCCTGATGATCACGTCAATTTTAGTCAATTGATGACTAGAATTTTAAGGGAACTAGTTTTCAAGCAGAAATAGTTTCTCCTGGTGGCACATACATTCTGAAATTTTAGGACTAGCTCATGCCTAGGGCCAACTGTGTAATATTATATGCTGTATAAAGCACGATTCTTATGTTTCACTGGAGTAAAAAAAAAAAGATATTAATTATATCCTATCTTAAATACTCGTTAAACTGACACACATAGTATCACAAGGATCACAGAAGTTCTTTAAACTTAGATGATTTCAGCTTCCTCACTTCTCTGGCATGCATCCAGAGTACATGGGATTAATGGACACATTGCACACATATGTATGATTTCATATGATATGTACCCTGTCATATGAAGTGAACAGAGAGGTTCTTGAAAGAAAATCTGGACCTCTACCTCTTAAAAAGCTCAAGCTGTGTGCATGTGTGTCACTATCACTATGAGTCTCATTGTGATATGAGACTATAATGCGCCAATAAAAGTATAAGAATAAGCAATTACTCCTAATATTTATTTAAAAAGCTAGTCCAGATTTGCTCCTTAACATGACACCAGCACTGGCATTTTGAGGGCATTTTTCCAGAGTTTGCCTACACGCATATCTTGCTATTTAGTTTGTCACTGACATTCTGAGAAAATGGTTGATTTGTATGAAAAGACAGAAAAGGTCTGGTAGTTATTATGGCTGGCCACCTCCTGGTGGGGCTGGCACGGGGGAAGCTGTGAGTGTTTGGGTGTCCTGGAGAATATGCAAGCAGTTGCGAAGGTTAACTAGGGATTCCTGAGTGGTAAGGGGAAAGAAGATGAAATATGGAAATCATATGGAAATAAGCTTCAAGATATTGAAAGCATCATTTACTTGGAAGGTGTTTCAACAGACAGATGAGGCTGCCCAAATGACTTACACTTTTAGCTCACATCACCACACCTCTGACATTAACCGCAGCACCAAAAATCAGCTATAGGGAAAAGACAGCTAAGCAGAGACTGCAGCGGGTTGTCCAGCCCACTCGGAAATGAGCATTGGAATTTCTCATTTTTGTGTCACAGTTCCTGAAGGATATAGTTTCATGTTTAAGATGTTAACTAGCTGAAATAATAATGGCACAAGTTAGAATTTCCTACTCAAGAATCCTAGCGAGCCACCCAGCCTTCCCATCTATCAATTCTCTCTTCGTGAAATACAGTGTACCCAGAAAGGGGAGATCGGAACCAGTAGAGATGTTCATTTCCCACAAGGGATGTTTTCTACATTTGAAATCTGGGGGAGTGTGTGGATTCCTTGTGGGTTTGCGGGGCTAGAAGGTTTCAGTAGCTTTTATGGCAGAGTTCAGGCATAGATGTTGAAAGTACAGAAATTATCACACTTGTTTTTATTTCTGTTCCCATGGAAACTAAAATCATCTCCTTCCCAAGTTGAATGAGGTGTTTTGAAATAATCAGTTTCAATTTTTCACGATAGCAAAGTACTGCTTTTTGTTTTCAGCTTTCAGAGGGTCACTTTCACAAGGAAAAAAAAAAACATATATATAAGGTTTAGATGTTGTTGGAAGGCACAAACACCTACAGAAAGGGTGGAGGTGGTCAGAGACGTGGCCCTTCTACACAGAAGCAGAGCAAAGCTTTGCCCAGCCACTTCTGGAAGCCGACTAACCTCCCAGCCCCATCCAAGCTCCTGCGACATCCATATAAGATTTTATAATAAATTGGAAACTTATATTTTGTTAGCATGGGAATATTTAGTTGTCATTAGGGAAAAAAATCCCCATTAAATTTTCTCACTTTAGAAGTAAATGTTGATTTTCTTTCATTTACACAGAAATCCCTGAGGGTTACATTTTCACATTTAACACCATTTCTATCAATTAAACAAAAATCTACAAATGTAGTGCCACAAAGAGCCTTATTGCACAAGGAAACTGAAAACCCCGATCAACCTCATCCTAACTCTTCCCGCTGTGTGTAATACCTATAGCACCAAACATGGATATGGTTCACTAGGAGACCTTGAGTGAACAATAAAGCATGGCCAATAGGCTGTCGGCACATAACTCCTTCCAGCTAGGGAGGGCAGGGAAGGTGGGCGGCCCTCTACTCAAATAGGAACTGTTGTTGCTCGCAGGGTAATTGGAAGCCCCTACTCTCCTCCTTTCCCCTCCTTGAAGGGCTTAGGGTAAGAACCAAGCTGGACCTGAGGCTCTCTGGATCTTGTGTTGACTCCTCCACCCCACCCCACCCCCCGCTGTAGGAGACCAGCCTTCTCCATTGAGGGGCTTCAACTCCTCAGTGGCAAAATAAAGAACATAGGCCAGGTTCCTTTCTGATTCTGAACAGTTATTATTCTATTTAATAAGTACGTTTCATTGAAGTCAATCTGGGGATCTGGACAGAGGAAACAGCCTCCTTTATCTTTCTGTATTTTATTGTATATGGAAAAAAAACAACCACACAAATAAGGTCTTTATCTCACTTGTGTATCTGCAAAAGCTGCAGGTAACTGCTGATTCTCACAAGCAGCAGGTGGAGTCCAAGAGGAGCCCAGGCCAAGGGAAGAGGTGTAGATTTCAAGACTCCAGTTTCTGGTTATAATCTCGAGGCTGCAGATTCTTTAAGGCAGCATTATATTCTTTCTTGTAGACCAACATTTACAAGCAAAAACAAGCCCCAGGACTGAGGAAATAACAGGACTGGGTAGCTGAGGATAGGTGCTGGGCAGCAGGGAGGTCTGCAGCCTAGGTGAGCTGCAGAGCACATGGCCTGCTGAGGAGAGGCAGGCAGTGTGTGGGCGCACCAGCCACAGGACATCCTCCCCTGGGGAGCTGGCCACAGGCATCAGCTTGCGTCACTAGGGCAGATCCTATGATTAGTGTGAAAGTGATTTCTGGTTAAATACTGTAGACTGAACAAATGTGTCTTATTTTGTTTTCATTCTCCTTAACACCTTTCTGATACTCCTCTACAGTGTCCATAAAGGTAATCTGAAAAGGGATGAGGCCAAAAAGGAAATAATGAAATTGGAGAAATAGTAAGGGTAAGGGATGAGTGGCCAATGAAAACAGATCTAAAGAAATTAAATTTGGACCTGCAGAAAGGGGAAGCCAAGAAGCAAGCCTTGTGTGCCCTTGTACTGAAACCCTGGAGGATAAGTAAGCCTCTTGACCTAACAGCAAGGCCACCGAGCCTTTCCCCTAAAACTGTGAAAACCAAGTTTGCACAAATAAAGCAAGATGTTGAAAGACTTCTCTCAAAGGAAAAAGACCAGCAAAAATAAGCAGCACCATAACTGGGTGTGGTGGTGCACACTTGTAATCCCAGTACTTGGGAGACTGAGACAGAAGGATCACAGGTTTGCGGACAGCCTCAGCAAGTAGTGAGACTCATCAAACTAGTGAGACCCTGTTTCCAAAATAAGAAATAAAATCGGGTTGGGGGTGTAGCTCAAAGGTAGAATGCCTCTGGGTTCAATCCCCAGTACCACAAAAAATAAGTGGCACATTTTTAGTAAAACTTAAAACTGAAGGGGATCTGCCAATGAATGGCCAACACCAATCACCCTACAGTGAGCTCTGCATGGGCACAGAGAGTTTCCTCAATGCCCCACTCTAAAGTCTCTAAGCAGAAGGTCAAGGGAAGTCTCTAACTTGGAGCCAGAGATCCAGACATAGAAAAAAAAACAAATAAAGCAACCAAAAAAGAAACTCAGAAGAAGCAAAGATAGTGCAGAAAATAATAGAGTTTCAATCTTGGGAAAGATAAGGGATGCTATTACATCCATGAAACAAGAATAGGATGCCATAAAAAGGAACATTCAGAGGATATCTTAGAAGTTAAAGCTATGTTGACCAGAAAAAAACAAAACAATAGATGTAGGTGTCGGATGTAGCTCAGTAGTGGAGTACTCACTTGCATAGTCAAGGCCGTGGCTTCAATCCCTGGTACCACAAAAAAATTTTTTTTTAGTTAATAGATAAAAGTTGAGGTTTTTTGTTTTGTTTCATTCTGTTTTTTTTTTTAAGCTGACAAAGTAGATCCACAGAAATGAAAAGTGTAAGAGACAGACCCTCTTAAAGGGTCAGTCTAAGAGATCTTGTGTACAAATACTAAAGTTCTAGAAAGAAAGTAAAGAAAGGAGAGAAAGAAATTATCAAAGCAATAATTCAATAATTTTTTTCCAGGACTGAAAACAAACACTTCAGATGACAAAAGTCCATTCAATACTCAATAAGCAAAAAAGACTTACACCAAGCAACAGAACTGGACATTTTCAGAACAGCAGAAATTACTTGTTCACTTCATACGTAATTTTGACACACACACATGCACACATGACCTGTCTCTCTTTATGATCTTTTCACTAATGTTGCAAGGTGGCCCATTTAGATATCAGGGAAAATAAAGAAATTAACTAGCTGATAGCTTGAGAGAGTGTGTGCTCAAGTATTATTTATAGCTGAATCAAAGGGTATGCAGTGGTTACATTTCTTTCCTATATAGGAATTTTTTCCTTCCTCAGGTTAGTAACCAGCTTTAAAAAAAAAAAAAATACTCTCAAGCCGGGCGTGGTGGCACACACTTGCAATACCAGCATTCGGGAGGCTGAGACCAGAGGATCCGGGTTCACGGCCAGCCTCAGCTACCTAGTGAGGCACTCCACAACTTAGTGAGACCCTATTTCAAAATAAAGAATAAAAAATAGGGCTAGGGGTATAGCTTGGAGGTAGAATGCCCCTGAGTTCAATCCCCAGTACCGCAAAAAAAAAAAAGAAAGAAAAAAAAAAATACTCTCCCCCAAGACCACTTCTCTGCTTTAAAGTTAAACAGACCTGCATTCAAGCCCCATTTCCTCTACTTAAGGGTACAACCTTAGACAAATTATTCACCCATATGAGCTCACTTTCTTTCTATCTATATCTACATCTCTCATATATAGAGATATATAAAATATATTTTATATTCAAATATAAATTATATATGTATATATAATGGAGATGATAAGATCTGTCTCCCAGCATTCCCATCACAATCATATAAGTTAATGCCTAATCCAGCACACCGTGTTCAGTAGGTGTTTAATAAACAACGGTAGCTGTTATTTACCGCAGATCACCACTGGGGCATGTCCTCCGAGTTGTTCTCACTCCGATGGAGCTAATGAGCTCGTCTCTAATTTCTCCATACTTTCATTTAGCTTTTCACATATTTGTAACATAGCTGCTTAGACTGGGGAGTAAAGGCAGCCAGATTATGGAGAGAACAGCGCTCACGCCTGGCCTCACGAGCGCCCCATGCCAACCCCATGAACGGGACAATCCCAGCCCTACGGCCTATAGAGTGGAAGAAGAAAGTAGCTCTGATCTCGTGGCCTGGCTGTGTTTCCTGCGAGCTGACATCAACCTGTGGACGCTGCCCCGCATCCGTTTCTCAGTCTCTCTTGCATACGTACATTTTAACAAGTCAGCACTCGGGTCAAATAAAAACAACTGAGCTCTGCGACACACATTCCAGGCTGTTCAAGTAGGGCCCGGGATCAGTTCCCCCTCCAAGTCCCCTTCCTTACAATCAGCAAATTTTAAGTCAACAAACACCTCTCATTAGTTTTGCAAGACGTTTAAGAGGTGAGACTTAACAGGGAGATTTCTCTTTTACTAATAATGCTATGATTTCCTCCTGATGCTTTGACTGTGGAATATAAGTGAGTCTTGGTTTGTACTGCTCTTGGGCCCTGTATATACATAACTCCTCTTCTTTGTCTTAAAATATAACGTCTAATTGCAGCACCATTGAAGACTTAAATTCCACTTTTCCTCTGAGGGAAAATACCCATCACTGGAGTTTATGAACATTTATTAGTTATAGAAAATCCTAGGAAACAAATTGGATTTTTTTTCAATCTGTGATTTTTAGCACATTAGGCTTTTCACCAGGAAGGCGATGCTTGCAGAAAAAGCCTGTGGGATAATCAGACAGCAATCTCACTGCAGCCTTGTTAAGACAAACACAATTGAGAAGATCATCTGCGGAGCTTGCTGGATTGTGAAATTTGCTTTTAGAAAAGGAAATATCACATAATAGTCAGAGGACAAGTGGCAATTCTTAGTGACTTCTTCCCCCGCCCCCACCCCAGAGTCGGACTGTCACTTTGCCCGCCTCACCTGAGCTCCAACCCTCCCCTAGGGAATGTAAGAAAGCTTGTTGAATTGTATGAGAAAGCACAGCTGAATTACTTCTCGCATCAGTTAGCCAGAATTAAAACCCCTTGGTCCCTTCTGTGAGCAGGCACATGTGGTACGCACACACACACAATGCATTCACACACACAGATTCCTAAAAGTACACTGTTCTGCTGGCCTGAGAGAGAAAATCAATACACACACACAGCAAATATTTGAGCTGCATTTATATAAGCAATTCCTTTACGAAAAACAAATTCCAACCACAGCAATTCCAAGGACCCTAAAGGAGAGAATATCATGGCATTTCTCTAAAAAATACTTTTCTCAGTGGAGAAGGATGTTTTCCTAGATAAAAATCCCAAGCCAATGCTCCTTTTTGTATCAAATTTTCTCCTTTGTATCTCCTACCTAACTCCATCCCGTCCTGTCTTCAGTACTCTTTATTGAAGATATACTATTTCCCACATAACAGAGACTCAGTCCCTAAGGGTATTCTTTGCAGGAATACCAGGAAGAACTAGTATAAGAAGAAGAGCATTTGTTGTTTTCAAGGTCACACCTGACAGTATTTAACTATTACAGGTATGGGAACCATGTGCCCCAGACAACACAAAACTTGAAAGAAAGACAAGTGGTAGCCGTTGGTCTGTACTGTACGTCAGGGCAGGGGGGATACCTGATCCACTGGAACCTCAACCTGAGTGTCTTCATCTTCTTGGACTTCTGCTGCCCCCCGTGTTTCAGACCTCTCTGTTCCAGCTTTGAAGATGCCTTCATCTGGTGAGACAAACACAGTGAAAATCAAAGTCCAATGGTGACATCGTGTGGCCGAATATTGAAACTGCAGCAAAATCCCTCATGATTGCTTTTTTTTTTTTTTTTTTGGTACTGGGGATTGAACCCAGGAGACACATTGTCTCTGAATTGCACGCCCTTTCCAATTTCCATTTCAAAACAGGGTCTCACTATGTTGCTGAGCTAATGACTGCTTTTTAACAGTATTTGCGTTCCCTTTTGGGTGATAAGATTTTGATAACCCCCACCCCACTCCCCCCAGTTCTTTCATATTTTCACTAGGACAGGGTACAAGGGTCACAAGACTGACCCAGCAAGCAGCACAGCGTACTGTCAGAACCCCCGCTCACCCTTTGCTACCTATTTAGAAGCCACAACCCTCGACTAGTACTGAGGTGGAAAGGACAATGTGGACCTCAGCTTCCCCACAACCAGGCACCAACCATTGCGGAGACCTGGTGCCTTAAAATACTGCCTGTAGAAATTGTCTTTTCCTGGGAAATACACCCGGAGCTGTGTGCAGGCATGTTTGTATCACACTGAATCCCACTACAATGTATAATTGCAATGCACAAGAGAATTCTATACACTCTATAATATACTGGAATAACTCTATTCAGAGTAACGTATGTGTGTGTGTGTGTGTGTATCTATGTATATGTATACACACACACACATATATATATATGTATATATATGTGTGTGTGTGCAACAGAATCACAGAGCTGACTTTCCACATCACACCAAACAATCGATAGCATTTATTCGGTAGATTCCTGCAAGATATTCACAACCTATGACTAAATCCTTATCCGTAAAATGTAACCTAAATCTCTAAGACTTTAGGTTAAGCTCCTTCAACTTGCTTTCCTCTGGAAAGCAATAATCGCTGTTTTCCATATTTGAAGTAGTTTTAATGTCTCCCCTCAGCCTTCTCTTCTCCAGGCCAAGTAATCAAAGAATCACAGAGCCATTTGTCATTCTGTCTGTCTACTTGCCTCCAGACAAGTTTAATGCTCCAGCCGTCCTCGCAGATGTGTGCTCTGTCCAATTTTTAAGGCTCTCCAGGGATGGAAATTTCACCTCCTTCCCTAGTAATCTATTACAGTGTTTGATTACCCCCATAGTCTAGAAAATATGTTTTTATCTTTTGTCTTAAAAGTCCCCTCTGCCTCTGTAAGGGAAGCGTGCTTCCCAGAGCACAATTATTTAACATATTTGATGTAATAATGCTCTGTATTGCCAAAATTACGAAGTCACCCTTAATTAGACGTGAGATACATCTTTACACTTGCTGGGAAACCGTTATACGTGAGGCACCATGGGAGCCAATGTGACAGTCTAAGATGCAGATGAGATGCAGTCTTCCCTCAAGTAGCTTATGGCCCATGAGACAGAGATACAGCGCCGATGAGGCACCTTAGGTAAGGGAGAGAGCTGAGAAGACCTGTGCAGGTGAGGGTGGAAGGAGGGAGGGAGGGAGGGAAATCGGGCATGATTCACGTTCATTTCCAAAACTGCCTTAGAAGACAATAATCATGGCCAGATGTCAGACTCATTCTCTATCTCACATGCCTTGTTTATTCAAAAGTCTCATTTCGTTTTATCAGTTTCTTTTACTGATTCTGTCCTGACCCCGCTGGGCCACCGGCTCCTCCAGGCACCGACCACGTTTGTCTTTGTGAGTCTCAGCACAATGTCTGCCTCACAACAGGTTTTGAGAAAGCTGTTTGTTATACCTAGCAATACAGAGTGTTACAGAAACACCAAACTTCTGGCATTGCTTGGAAGTATTATTTGTAATGGAATTTGTATTAGTATAGAGTTTAACCATAGCCAAGATCCATGGGCCAACGTAAATGTTCCAAAGTCAATCAGGCCATAAATCAGAACGTTAAAATCATTCGACACAAAAGAATTGCCAAAAAAAAGCCAGACTACAATGGCAAAGAATTTAAGTGATGGAATATGTTCCCCTTCTGTTGATGCCGTAGCAAGACGTAACTGAAGATACACTCCACAGAAGAGTCAAAGAAAAAACAATGTTGAAAATTGAAAACATCTGCATGCAAGGTGAGATTTCTTAAGAAATTTGCAAGTGTTACTTCTTTTTAATAAAGGGCCATATTATTCATGCATTCCAAAACCTTACCCCTTTCCCTTTATTTATTATGACTAATTTAAACAAGCACCATAAATTGGTGACTTAAATCACAATCACGATTATCGTGTGCAATGGTTATGCAGTTATGGCTCTAACGACATCAGATATCCTAGCCACAACTCATGGAAGTTAGGAGTCACCTGGAACAGAGATGTTCAGCCTCCAATGGGACATAAATAGATTTAGTGTCACTCAGGATATTCATTGAAACAGCCGTTCAGTCTTACTTCACACCAACATCAGCAGGCAAGTGACCTTGTTGCCACAGATTGCCCATCTGTACACGTTTGGCACGCCATTCAAGATCTCTTCCAAGTCCCCTCGTCATAAGCATCAGCATAATCTTCAACTGCTCATGAGACTGTGTCTTAAGTGTTAGAAATTTTGTTTCCTCTAAAATTGATTGTACACAGCAAGAACAATAGGAGAATACCTGTGCAGCAGATTGAAGTAAACGTTGGTGGGAAAATTAAGTTCTTGGTCAAGTGATAATAGGATGACGTATCCCTCATCTTGGAATCTGCCACCCTTGTGGAGCACCTAGCGCCTAGCTCTCTGATATACCTGCCTCCATCCCTCAGCCCCACACTTCCCTTCTTTCTCACTCTTTCTAATCTGCTTCTTGCAGCAGCAAAATTTTCTTGGCAAAGTTATCAACAACCATTAATGATGATCATTCTGTATGTTCATTCACTTGGTTTCTCAGCAGCTTTTAATACTGTCAGTCTCTCCCTCTCCCTCTCCCTCTCCCTCTCTCTCTGTGTTTGTCACTCTCTCCATTCACTGCTCTGTATTCACCAGCATCACCAGCAGCTTCGCCCAAGTCTCTCTGACAGCTCTGCTCAATTTCTACCTGTTGGACCACCCCAGAGCTGCACCATGGGTGTACTTCTCTATCTACCCTCTTTATAGGTATAATCCTCTCAAGACCATAGTTAGGACACTATTAATATGCCAGTGATTCCCTAAGATATGTCTTCAACCTCAGGACCCTCATAGATCCCAAAACATATATGTCTCTCTGATTGCCTAAATCAACATCTCACCATGGATATCTGGTAGGCAGCTCAACCTTAACACTGGCCTACACAGAACTCCAGCTTCCCACTCTACACTGCTCATATATCCTACATTCCCCATCCAGGAAATGGCACCACCACTCAATTGTAAAATCTGAGAATTACCCTTATTTCCTTCTTGCCCTCCTTCCCTGCCTACATTTCATCATTAAATCTTGTCAGTTCACTCTTTTTCAAAAATGCATCCCAAATCCTTACACATATCTCTACTACCCATTTGGTGCGATCACCATTATCCATTGGCTGGGCTATTGCATCCTCTAACAAGTTAGCATCCCTCTTCTTCCACTCTTGTCCTGTAATCCATCTTCTAGGCAATAGTCAAGCGATATTAATAGACGATGAAGATTATTTAACCCATTCCACAGCTAAGAAGTTCTCCAATATTATGCCATCCCATGACTGAATCTAATTTCCTTACTTAGGAAGGACTTACAAAGATGAGATCTGGCAGTTAAGTTGCTTATAAACTGCATTTCATATCACCTTCCCCTGGCCCATTAAACTCCTGCTACAATTGCCTTCATTCTATTGGCAACAGAAAACTCCCCCTACCCTTGTGGCTTGGTGCATCGAATGCTCTCTGCCTGGAGTCTTCTTTCCTCCTCTTCATTCGACAACTTCTCCTAATTATTCGGATCTCCAGCAACCCTCCTCATTCTGATGCCAGCTACGACCCAGACATCCCTATTGCCCTGTTTTAGTTCTCGACCTGGCACTGATTACTAGCTGATATTTTTGTTCATTTGTTTGTCAGGTGATCCCATTCGTTACTCTCCACCCAAGTATAAGCTCCTCCAAGAGAGCAGGGAACTTGTCCACACAGCTCACTACTCCCTCCCCACTGCTGAAGCTCAGCACAGAGGAGACATTTGGAAAAGGTTTGTTGGAAGAATGAAGAGTGGGAGTTCAAAAATGTTTGCTATATTGAGATAGAATGTAAGGAACCAAGAACTTTAAAACCGCTAGCCCAGTTTATCAATTCCTCGTGTACTGTGCAGCCACACTTGGTTGGCGGTGCAGCATTTGAAGGGGGATGAGAAGAACAACAACAGGATTTGAAGAAAAAGATCAAGTACAATCTACATCGGGATCAACAAATCATTTATGTGTGTAAGGCAGAAAAACGGTCCCCTCGAGATGGCTACATCCCAGTGCTTAGAAACTGTGAATGTTACATTACCCAGCAGAGGGGAACCAAGATTACAAAGGAGCTAAGGGCCAATCAGATGGGATTCTTAGATGGGAGATAACGCTGGGGTTATTCAAATGGACTCACTACAATGACAATGGTCTTTTGAAGTAAGAGAAAGGTAGGAGAATGAGAGCCAGAGTGATATAGTGTAAGAAAGAACTGAGCCACCATTGCTGCCTTTGAAGACAGAAGGGGTCACAAGCCAACGAGTGCAGGCAGCTTCTAGAAACCAGCAATGGCAAGAACCCCAGTCTTCCCCCAGAGCTTCCAGAGGGAAGGAGGCCTGGAGACACCTTGACTTTAGCCTGGTGGGGCCCGTCTTGGAATTCTGACCTCCAGAAATAGGGTTGTACTGTTTTACACCAACAGTTGTAATAATTCTGGTGGGAAAGCAAGCCTGTTGGCAATAGCAGTAGCAGCAATAGAAATTAATATGCCACACATATATAAGGAATGGTCTAAAGAAAATATCAAGGCAACAGCCACCCATAGCCCTTGCTGGCTCCAGCAGAGGCCCGCTGGTCTGCACTGGGCAAGGCAGCAGCTCAGACACCCACTGCTCCTGCTTCTAATAAGACAAGGGCCAGAAAACCCTCATTTGAGCCCCCTGCCCTTTGTTTTCCTTCCCCAACTGTTATTATTTCTCTTTCTCCCTCCCCTACAAAATGCAAAACACCACCACCACCACCACCCAGACACCCACATGCCTATCAAAAGAGAAGAGATTAGATATTTCCAGTCTTCCCTTCCCTAAAACCTTTGTAATGAAAGCCACTCGCTAACAAACTAAAGAGCGAGGATAAATTTGATACACAATACTGCTCTCGTTCAATTACTACACCAAGGATCAAATTCAATGCTTGGATGCACGCTGCACCCAAATCCGGCTCTAATCTTTTTTTCTTTGAATCATGAATAGACATTTTAGTGTATATTACACAGTAAAGCAATAACAAACACTCTGGTAAAAAATAAAAATGCTCCTCAATTATTTTTCACTTATCCCTTATGAATTTTATTGCCTAAAAAATGAAAGCAGAGCTGCTGAGATAGGGAAGTCATATCATCACTGCGTTGTTCATAATAAATATGAATCTGTTTCCCCCTCCAAAACATGAAGCAAATGCTCGTGCGTTCCCAGCCTTTCTGCAACTACAACAGCTGAAACGAAATCATGTCCTTGATTCAGTGTATTAGGATTCTAACTTAACATCTTTACAGATCTCTAACTTCCCCCAATAAGAAAACATATAAAATAATGATTGATGCATTTAAGTAACTGATGATCAGCAGTATTTAAGACCAACAATCTTGCTCTCTCACCTGAATTATTAAAAATTATTCTTAAACAGTATTATATGCCATACTTTAATACACTTAGTGTTTGAAATTGGTTGAGATGTATCAGAATAAATAAGAAGAAAAAGGAACAATGATGACCAATTCTAAATACTTTCATTAAAATCTCTGGATACCTAGTAACTAACTGGAAGCTCTCTATGTGAACAAGAAAGTTGACTGTAAATATATATATATATTTTTTTCCCTGATGTACCACTGAGGCTGCCTAATAAAAATGTTAAACCAAATTTAAAGCAACACGTCAATGTCAAAAAGCAGCTCACAGCTGGGCATGGTGGCACATGCCTGTGCTTGAGAGACTGAGACAAGAGGATTGCAAGTTTGAAGCCAGTCTGAGCAACTTTAGCGAGGCCCTCAGCAACCTAGCGAGACCCTGTTTCAAAATAAAAAGAGCTGGGGGTATAGTTCAGATATATAACATCCCCTTGGGTTCAATCCCCAGTGCCAAAAATACATACATACATACATACATACATACATACATACACAGCAGCTCATGAAGCCCAGAAGATTACTAGGAGAAATGTGGAGAGTATGGAGTCTATGACCTTGAGTACGTAAAATAACACTCTAAGAAGAAAAACACTGTAGATCTATATTCCCAAAGAAATTCTTTTTTGTGTGCCATCAGAGGTGAAATTAAAATTAAAATTGGTAAGAAGGTGATATAAAAATAAATTTCATTAGCGTAATGTTAATGTAAGCTACATCATATGTGAAATGCATTGAATTTCTGTATTAATCTTCATACATAGGGATTGCTGTCATCACAACATACTATTTAAAACTGAAGCATTTCCAGAAAGGTGAGCCAGAAGGAAGCTGTCTTTACAAAGTTTAGTAAACAGTGAGGTACATGGGAAGAAATTCACATGTAAAAATGTTTCCTATCAGCCCGGCGTGGTGGTGCATGCCTATAATCCCAGCACTTGGGAGGCTGAGACGGGAGGATCCCAGGTTCAAGGACTGCCTCAGGAATGTAGTGAGACTCTCAGCAACCTAGCAAGACTCTGTTTCAAAAATAAAAAATAAAAAGGGCTGGGACTGTAGCTCAGAGGTAGATGATCCTGGGTTCAATCTCCAATAACACATACACAGGCACACACACACACACACACAGTCACACACACACAAACACACACACACACACACACACTGCTTCCGATGAAAGGAGACCAATCAGCCCTCTTCCCATCCTTCTTAGGACTTTTTTTGTTTTAGAGAAAAATAGTTAAATGCAACATTTTAGCAAATCAAAAAGAATACATCTCATTCCCTGGATGGGAAGCACTCCCTCCTGCTCTTTTAGACATGGCCCTGAGTGGAGAGACAATGCTGACTGACACCCTCATTTGGGCTGCCCTCTATACCTTTTCGGAAGTGATATATATACTTTTATTGGTGCATTATGGCCTTACATCACAATGGTATAGTGATAGCGACATACATGCACACAGCACTTGCTGGGCTTCCCCTCGGCTCCTTCTCCACTCCCCTCTCCCCCATACATCACACTGAGATTGGCATTGGTATTCTCACCTATGCACACACTGTCAGTGGCAGTGTTCCCTTTGTGCATGCTAGGCAAGCACTCTCCCACTGAGCCACATCCCCAGCCCTCTTCTTAGAACTTATGTAGTATCCCTCCCTACACCACTTCATTAAAATACGTCATCCCAAGGGTGATTTAAAAACTAACCAATAACTGAGCATAGTGGCACAGGTCTGTAATCCCAGTACTCGGAGGCTGAGATAGGAGGATCACAGGTTTGAAGCCAGGCTCAGCAACTTAGCAAAGTCCTCAGCAACTTAGCCAGGCCCTGTTTCAAAATAATAAAATAGGGCTAGGGGTGTAGCTTGGAGGTAGAAAGTCCCTGGGTTCCAATACCCAGTACCACAAAAAAAACTAATCATCGACAGCAAATGTTCTGAGTGCGTCTAATTTGGTATGGTGATAGAACCCAAATGTCTTTCAGTCACTAATCTTCTCCATACATTTCATCATGTCCTATAAGCTCAAATAGAAACTCTACAGGAATGAGAATATCACATCATATTTCTTAGCAATTTATAGTGTTGTATGAAAATAACTTTATCCATACCCTTATATGGGCTGAGATTTTTATAACCACAGTTTAAAATACCTGGCTTCTTTCCATTGCCTGCCTCCTACTCCAGGGTATTAATCTGTTATGGAACTGATGTATAAATTTGACTATTAAGTATTTGCATAGAATTGATTTTAACCACCATAGGTATTTGATCTTAACTTTAAGTGGGTGTAACAAAATATTCTAAGCATAGACAGAAAGCAAAAGTAGGATTATTATCATTGATTTCCTCAGAATATGGGTAATTTTGTTCTTATCTCTACATTTATATTTTACTGCTCTTAGCTATAGATGTTTTAGAGTATCATCAAAATCAGAAATTTATTCAAAGTAAAAGGAATAAAG
>PVLC010037023.1:0-15487 GCA_004027655.1 Graphiurus murinus | reverse complement strand
GTGGAGAACTGGAAGGGGAGGGGTAAGGAGAGGAGGGGGAGCATCTCGCCCAGGACAGGCCTGCTTGGAGGCAGCCAGCCCCATTCCCAGAACTCTGGCCTTGCAGCACGCTGGGAAGAGTGAGGTCCAGGCTCTCCACCAATGGCCACCCAGGTGATCTTCAAATCACGCAAATCCCCTCGGCCTCTCTTTCACCTACAGCCCTAGGGGCCGGAGCCGATCTGTTTTCAAGTTCCTTTCTTTCTACCCTGACGTTTTCTCAGTGTATGAGCATAAGAGGCCACAGGCTCAGATTTGCTGCAAGTGATAAGGTTTGGAAGGGACAGTCCCTTTGGTGAGGGGCTCAGCTGAGCAGCAGCTTAAGATTTTTAAAAGTAGCATCCCCAAATAGCCCAATTCCAGTGCAATATCTTTTCTCAGGTGTGCACTGTTTAAGACATTCAGGGTCTGCAACCTATGTAAGTACACACGTACACACACACACACTTGTGTGTATATATTTGGATCACATATACATTCTACTTATGCTTACAGTTTTATGGTTTCACCCAACACTTTATTTTGTGACTTCCTAAAGGAGGATGAGATGTTCCTCCGTTTACTTAGTCTCCTTCAGGATCATTTTCATCCTGCAGTGGACTCTCACTCAGTAGACTCCTCCTGTACCTGCAGGAGCACCGACATGCTCACACACCACTTTAATGACCCGGAGCACTTGGTGTTGGGGCTGACACCTGCATGCATTCTCAGGACAGGGGGACAGGAACGGTCCCAGGATTCCTTGCACATGTGCAATACTTCAGTTATCTTAGTGCGTACTGAGCAAATCACTCCACTTTGTTAAAAACCTCCCCCAGTCCTCATTGCACACAGATGAACCCAACCACCCCAGTGAACCCTCCAGATGACATTTTATTGATTAAACTAATTTTTCCTTTAGTAAACAAATAGCACACTCAAGATGACTTTTATAGCATGTAATATGGTCTCTGGGACATATTAATGCTGGTTGTAGAACAATAACATATATCTTGATTAAAAAAAAAAAAACACCAAACATAAATTGCATATACTCACACAAATCAATTACATGTGACAAGGGACTCTTGCTATTAATGTTAAGTACACGTGTGTGTGTGTGTGTGTGTGTGTGTGTGTGTGTGTGTGTATAGGCAAACTAAAACAGCTTCAAACTGAGAGACATGTTTTAGAGCACCCTCAACCTATGGATGGGGCACATGCCTTCAAAGCTCTTAAAAATAGCAAGAGCAAAATTCAACTTATTCTCTAGCCAGGCAGCATGGCGGTGCATGTCTATAATCCCAGTACATGAGACAGGAGGATTGCAGGTTCGAGACTGGTCTCAGCCACTTATTGAGACTCTCAACAATCTAGCTGTATCCTGTTTAAAAATTAAAAATAGGGCTTGGGGTGTAGCTCAGAAGTAGAATACCCCTGGGTTCACTCCCCAATACCACACACACACACACACACACACACACACACACACACACACAATATGCCTTATTCTGACAGCTGTGCAATAATCCCATGAAAAGAATGCTAGTTGGTCCAGCTGGCCTTTGGTGGCCCCTCCTGAGTTTGTGGCTTTGATTAAAGCGTCTGGTGATGAGTTGGGGTCCCTGGTCCTTCCTCTGGATTCCCATTGCAAGGCTGTAGGAGGTACACGGGAAGGCAGCCAAAGTCTCCTCGCAACCTCAAGCGTGCAAGACAAGCATAGGTGGAAAAGTAACCTTCATTCCGGCAGAGACTCGGGAGAGGAATTGCATGGGATTCGCAAAGAAAGCCACCCGCCAAAGAGGCCAGAGCTCCCCACAGCCCCTGCACTTGGGAGCCTGCCGGGCGGGCTCTCCGCTCTTTCAGCCTGCGGCCAGTTCAGAGCAGCCAAGTTTTACTTGGCCCTGCTGAGCAATGGCTTCTCTTCCAAAGGCTCAGAGTAAATCTTCCAGGTGGCAAAAGCTCACCACGCGATTTTAAGGTATTGGCTCGCTCCCTCCCAAGAACTCCCAGTCACAAGTGAGCATTGACTGCTTTTTCTCTAAACGACAGAAATACTAAGAACTTAACGGGAAAGCATTCCATTTCCTTTCGGGGGCGTACAAGGTACTAATTAAACCGAGCTCTTGGGCACTTCCACCGACCTATTTGGTTTTTACCCAGACAGGGAAGAGAGGGTGATGAATGCAGAGCCCGGCCTTGCGCCCCAAGTAGGGGCCATGCAGCTCCCGGCACCCCGCCTACTCGCCCACCGCTGGGTCTTGGGCCTCGAAGACAATGGAGCCGACATCGCCTCGCCGGGGGTCGCGGCCAGGGGTCAGGAGGACCCGCGCAGGAGGCAACAGCTGGGAAGCTCTTTCTCTCCTACATCTTTGTTCTCTGAAATAGTCTCTCCTCGCTATCCCCCAAAGAAAGAGAAAGAGGAAGCACAGTCCTGCCGCCCCCAGCAGCGGTGGCACGGGGGACCGCGCGGCTTCCCGCATCTCCCATGGCAACGACAGGCTTCCGCGTCCCTCGAATGTGCCAGTTTCGCCTCTTCCTTCTGGGCTAGGTCCAGAGTTCAGAGGTTCCTTCGCTCAGCCTCCGTTCTCATTTCTAAACGGTGCGGCGGGAGTCCTCGGATCCCCTTCCCGGGAAGAGGCGGATCCGCCTTTCTCCAAATCCCCGAGGCGCGCCCAGCCCTCCCCACGCGGAGACTCCAGCTGGGAACCCAGCGAGGCAAGTCCAAGCACCCATTCCCCCTCCTGGACTTGCCAACCCCACCAACCTCCAGGCCCCGAGGCCCGGCTGCTCCGCCAAGTTCCCGGCCCCGGGGACCCCGCGCGCCACCGCCCCTACCTGCTGGAGACGGGTCCGCGGGGATCCAGGTGCCTGGCGGTCCTCACGGGGCTCGGGAGCGGCTCGCCCCGCGGTGCGGCGAGTCCCGGTGCAACCGGCTCCTGGGTGCACCGCTCAGCGGCTGCAGGCGGGGACCACCGCTCCGCCAAGCCGCGGTGCCGGCGAGCCGAGCTCCTGCGCAGCCCCTCCGACCCGCAGCCGCCGCGCTGCGCCGCGCCGTGGCCACTCCGCCGGTCCCCGGCGCCGCCCCGCCCCTCCCCGGGCTCCCCCGTGCGGGTCCCGCGCTCGCTGCAGCCCCGCGCCTCGCCCAGCCTCGCGCGCCCGGGGCGCTCACCCGCCCCGCTCCGTGCCAGTGCCGCCCGAGCCCCGCCGGTCCCGCCTCCCTCCTCCTCTCCCTCCTCCTCACGCGCTCTCACGCGTGCTCCGAGACCGCGCCTCCCCGGGGTCCGGCTCCTGCGTCCCCCCGCCTGCCACTCCCTTTGCTGGGCACCCAAGAATGGGGCGGACGCGCCAAACTTTTCGGTCCTGACTTCTGCAAGAACCCAGGGTGCGGGAGGGGAAGAGGGGTGTCCGGGAGCCATGCCCTAGAGCGGGGACCCCCTTTCCTCCCCCCGACAGTCCGATCGGAACAAAGACCATCGCGGGGGGACGGTGGCAAGTGTCTCCAAGAGAAATGGGTGACCCTCTCGAAAGCTACAGAAGCCGGAACGGACCTTCCCCGCTCTGGCATTCATGCGCCTCTGGAAATCTGTCCCAAAATATGAACTTCAGCGTGGGACAAGATGAACAAGTGCTGGTCGGGGCCCCTCCCCGGCGGAGTTTCAGAGGATCGCCATGCATTCGCTAGGAGAAAATATAGGGTGTCCTCCCTCCTCCAGATTTGTTTTTGGTTGAGTGTACGATGTTTCACTGTCCACGTTTTGACGTGAGGGACGCATGCTCCATTAATTCGGGGGTTAACGTGATACACGTGTGTACCTGCATTCGATCACATTTGTACACGCATACAGAACAGCAGGGGCCTGGAGCCGAGTGGACGCGCGATAATTTCATTCAAACGAGTTCATAACCGATTCAGTATTTGATTCATCTAGATAAATCGCCTGACCTGATTACATGAAAAGGAGCAGACCCATAGTTCTCCCCATGGGATGAATTTATAACCCTGCATTTGGGGGAATAGGTTAAAAGACGGGATATTTTCTTAATTGACATTCATATTTTAGGTGATTTGGAAATTATTTGGTGAATATTAACATAGGATCAATTAAGCTAATTAATCTTATAATATAAGCCTATAATATATATAGGCTATATATAATATATAGGCTATATATAAATATAAATATAAATAATTATATTATATATATAATATATATTATTTATAATATATAGCCTATATATAGCCTATAAAATAGGCTATATATATGTATAGACTATATATAATATATAATATAGTCTAATATATAATATTATATATATATATAATCTATACATAGACTATATAAAGATGGTTTCCATGTATAAAGTAGCAAGACTGGAGTCTCAAATCAGAGTTAGTTCTGGTAAAAACGTCTCACAAGATCACTAAATTTCTCAAAACAATTCAGCAATCCTATGGAGAGTAATGTAGGTTGGCCAGCATGATTGTGAATTAGAATTAAAATAGGTATTTCAGTGTCTCTTTGTTTTCCTGGCATTTTAAGCATTTAGTACCAGAAAAATATAAATGTGTTATGAGGAATATTGGCCATTTTTATGTTTACTGTTTCACACTCTATTTGAAATCATGCTGTAAGACTTCTATAGAAGAAACATGCGAAGTGTTAGCTTACTCTGCATCTGCCCTGGTACCAGCCTTGTAACCTCCTCAGACACCTAACAAACAGTGCCCCCAAAATACTGATGCATTCTATTAGCTTTGTGTTGCTAGAGCGTGTGTTTCTAAAATAGAGGTTGCAGGTTTCATATATTTTTATATCTATCGTGTAGCTAAGTTTCTGTGATAGTGACTTAATTATAAGATACACTAAGAGGAAACGTATAAAGAAAAAAAAAAAAAAAACATAAACGCACATTTGTCCTCCAGCAATTCTCTCACATTCTGCATCTTGTAGGAACCAATTCACAACTGACTTTGGTAAGGTTTTAAAAAATGATAACACTCTCTCAACGTACAGGCAATGTATTATTAACAATGTCAATATTGGTTTCATTCCCAAAGGTAATTCTTCTCTCTAACGTGAGGTACAAACACTGGTGTGCCTGGTTCACCTCTCTGCTTACATGGAAATGTCCAATAGAAACGGCCACCCTTGCCTGGAACAGCTTTGCCAACCCCCTGAGGTTCAGAGAGGTGAGAGGAATGTGGCTACAGTGTTGTTTTGGATAAACTTTTTGTCACTTTTCAGGTGAGACATTATTAGTTCCTTCTGAAAGTGGATTCTTTTATTACACTCATAATCTACTTTGCCTCTATAGATGCCTTTCTCAAATGAACCAGACACTGATGCATGAAAATAAAGTAATTTGCTAGTTTTTAGCAGTTATTTGAGAGACAGATATTCATTCCCCATACAAAACCACATCTCTGTTAAAGACATGGCCCCTGAGAGTACTGGTGTGTGCCAGAAAATGGAGAATTCAGGTGTATTTTTGGGAAATGCAATATCATTTTTTTTTATCAATATGCAATTAAAACTTGTTTCCCAATTTGCTATGAATGCCTAGTCCATGTAAATTTTCCTGCTTCCCAATTTGTTATAAATGTAAATTTGTTATGAATTTTCCTGCTTCTGAATTTGTTATGAATACCAAGTCCGTTTAAATTTTCTAAAGACATGGCATAGGTTTGAACCTTCTCCATACAGCATAAATGAACCTTCTCCCTACAGCATAAATCCAAAACACAACCGAAGCTGAACAAATACTGAGTTCCACACAATAAAGACTTTGGCGTTTTAACATGTTGTTGCAGCTGTTGCTGAAACCACGTGTGAAAGGTGAGTTAACAAAAAAGAAGAAAACACTGTATACCAGAATTCGTTACTCAAAGAACGGTTTCCAGAAATTTATGTAAAATTATAAAAATCAGCACTGGGGTGTGACTCCGTAGAAGAGCACTTGCCTAGCATGTGTGTGAGGATCTGGGTTCATTCCCCAATACTATGATAAGAAATCTATCAATCAATCACTGGTGTACCTCTTTTTTTAATAGATGCAATTGTCTATAATATGATATCAAGGGTTTGGCTACATTTCCATTTGCTCTTTCCCTTCATAGTGGAAGACTTGGGGTGACTGGCTTCAGGAAAGAACACAACGTGTTTTGTACACAAAATAATTTCTTACCTTGTCTTCACTATACACATTTTAGGAGCACATTTCTTATAACTTGTCTATACATTTTTAAAATCACTTTTGAAAAATTACAAATAATTTACCTGCTAGACCGAAATAGCAACCTAAGCCTAAGGAGGCTGGAGGGCTGGTGACCACAGGCCACGATGTGATACCCTGAGATGGTAATCCATCTTGCAGAGAGACGCAGATCTCCCAGTCTTCCTCTGTTTATTAGTCATTATTCCCATCATTAAGGCCACTTCCATATGACCTAATCTAACCCTAGTCAGCTCCCAAAAGACCCACATTGAGGATTAGTGTTTTAATATATAATTTGGGGGGCAGGGGCATAAATATTCAGTGCATAACAGCATAATATCTTTTCTCCTCTTTTATTTATTTACTTTATTTTATTTTATTTGCAGGACTGGCGGTTGAACTCAGGGGGCATTCTACCTCTAAGATACACTCCAGCCCAATTTTTATTCTTTATTTTGAAACAGAGTCTCACTGAGTTTCAGAGGGCCTCACTAAGTAGCCAAGGTTGGCTGCACACCTGTGATTCTCCAGTCTCAGCCTCCCAAGTACTGGGATTATAAGCGTGCACCACCACACCTTGCTCTCGTGTCTTAAATCCTTTGGGTCTTTATAGTTTGACTGTAAGAAGCATGTAGTTAGGTCTTATTTTTTTATCTACTTACACAAGGTCTATCTTTTAATCATTTTAGACTATGTTTATCTTGGCAGGAGTTGGGGAAGGGTTAAATGAGAAATGTGTACATGTACACCTTTACCAGCTTGTACCTAACAAAGATGTATGATTACAATGTACCAATAAAAAAAGAATATTACAACAGCATATTTTCATGTGTTCTATAAATGGGCCAAAGTCACAGGGCTCAGGAAGAGGGCTATGATATGAAGGCTTGCTCATCCAATTAGGGTGTATAAAGAAAGTTAATTCAACTCTCTGGATATCCTCTTATGGAAAATCCCATCTGTATAATATGTCCACTCTTACACAAAAGGATCTTTATGGAAAGATATGCAAGCCATAGGAGGCTCTTCGATCTTCTCTATTTATTTAGACTATACCATCTGTCTAACAATGTCAAAGGCACCAATATGTCTCAACAATATCATTAAGCCACTTGTCTCTTCTGTGAGAGATAGATGTGACTGGTGATCACTGAACAAGTGCCAGAAAATAGTAATAAGAGATGGCTAATTTTGAAGGTGGAGACATTTGTTTCATTTATCAGTCCCTGGATAGAGAAATGCCACCGTCTCTGAAAAGTCAAGCTGTTTGTTGGAACCAACCATTTCATGTTCATCTCCTTCTCTGCAACTGCAGAGGCATTGAAACTATTTACACCAAACACTTGAAAACATCAAATAGGTGTAAATATGTGCTTTCAAATATGCTATTCTTTGCTTAAAATCATATAAGGCCTTGCTGTTAAGAGAAGTGCTTCCGGAAGCAAATTGCTAATGAATGTTGAGAACAGGGCATTAAAAATGTATTCTTCCTCCAATATTGACAATATGGAGTTAAAGTAATTGTTCTTGAAACATACACTTACTATGACTTCTCGTTCCCGTTTTTAATTTAAACGTACATACATACTCAACAATTGCCAGCATTTATTATGTTCAAAACTGATTGCCATTTATTTTTAATTTAACTTGAGTTAAGCATTTGTTCAGCTTGTATCAGGCGCACTTGATTAAATGTGCTTACACACATTATTTAAAACAGACTCATGAGGTATGTTAAAATTTTGCTGGTTGAAGAAACAGGCTGAAGTGAAAGACAAAGCATAGGAGTCCAGAAGTGCAGAGTCCTGCTGTCACCCAGGGGCCTCTGGGGCAGGGCCCAGGGGTGCTCCTTGACCACCCTGTTCATAGAGTGCCTGGTGCATGATCAGGGCTCAAGGGTTCCTATAGCCACAAAAGGCATTATAACCAAACTAGAGCAGTGCATTTACTTTAAGATTTGAGTTCAAAAAAACAATCATTATGAGTCAGGTATGGTGGTGCACACCTATAATCCCAGTTCTTGGGGAGGCTGAGACAGGAGGATTGCAGATTCAAAACCATTCTCAGCAATTGAGCCAGACTGTCAGCAACCTAGTGAGACCCTGTTACAAAACAACATTTAAAAAGGCCAAACTATCAGACCAACGCATGTGTATCTATGTTTATAGCTGCACAATTCACATTTGCCAAACTATGGAACCAGCCAAGATGTCCATCAACAGATGAATGGATTACAAAACTGTGGGATATGTGCACAATGGAATTTTACTCAGCCAGAAAGAAGAACAAAATCATGTCATTTGCAGGGAAATGGATGGAACTGGAAAACATTATGTTAAATGAGATTAGTCAGTCACAAAAAGTAAAAAATCATATGCTCTCCCTAATATGCAGAAGCTAGGGAGAAAGTGGGGCATAAGAGGGACTCTAGATGAAGAAGGAGAAACCATTGATGAGCAAAGAAGGTGACTTAAGTGAAGGTGATGGAGGAGGGAGGGAAACACCCTAATGCACATGATGGACTTTCACAAACACATCAAAGTCAATCACTAAAATGAACCTGAGGAGGGAGGGCAAGGGAGTGGGGTGGGAATTGGGGAAGGGTAAAATGAGAGAAGTGTGCATGTATGCCTTTACCAGGTTGTACCTAACAAAGATGTATGATTACAATGTACCAATAAAAATAAAAAGGCGGGCTGAGGGTGTAGCTTAGAGGTAGCATGCCCCTGGGTTCAATCTCTAATACAAAAGAATAAGAATAAGAATGAGAATGAGAATGAGAATGAGAAGAAGAAGAAGAAGAAGAAGAAGAAGAAGAAGAAGAAGAAGAAGAAAAGGAGAAGAGAAGAAAAGAAATGATCATTATGCACCTAACAGTTTGCATGTTTTCTTTTTATTCAAAAGAATCAATGAGACCTGTTGGTTGCCAATATTCTGCATCAACTCTTCTACATATATTAAATTAGTAACTGCAGTACCTCTCATCCTGTCACCCAATTCCACCTCTGTACATCAAGTATGGGACATGACTACTCAATCAAACTGAAGTGGCCGAGGGGACAAGTCATAAAGGCTCACGCCTGTCCCTGCAGTCTTCGCAGCACCCAGCTGGAAGTGCCTGCTGTCTGCTCCCCGCCTGGTTGCACCTTTGGACATTTAGCATTAACTTGAAGAGCCCAGGGAACCTCCCCGCTCCCAAAAGACCGACAAGTTTACCTGCAGCACAGAGTCCTGAGGTCTTCCTACATCTTCAGGGCTGCAATGGAGCCTGAGTAAGTTGTAAAAAAAAATTACCATTCAGAAGTAAATAAACTGAAACCATTTTGAGGTGAATACTGTAAAAATCTAACCCTGAGAGCATTTAGAAAATTCTTATGAGTATCGAAAGCATAGTTTCAAAATTTAGTTCTGTTAAGATGCTTCTTTCTGTGATAAGAAGGCACAAACTTTAGTTTAAATTGTGAATATGTAAATTTCACATCTCATGAAAGTTTGCATAGCTCCTGAAAATAAAGATTTGTAGTTCTGAAAGGGACCACAAAAATCATTTTATGAGCTCACTTAAGATTAGTGAATTGGCCAAAAAATATATCAGTTTGTAAGAAAAATTACTATTCATTTTGTACTTTACCACGATACTTAGAAAATTATAAAAACAGCAAAAATTTTCAACTTATTTCATTTAAAAATATTCTTATGCTCCGAGCTAATGATAAATAAGCAATGAAAAGGAATCATATCAGGTGGCCAATCGAGCTAGTATGATAAGCTCTATTAATAAATGATGGTCTCTAGAGACCTCTGTTCCTGTAAAATAAGGTCAGAGGAAGTGCTTGAACATAGAATATTTAAAATGTGAAGCATGCTTACTATACACGAGAGAACAGTATTCAGCAGATGGTTACCCATCCATGATCCACTGGGTTAGCACAGTGTATGAGCCTGAAACAGAGCTGGACACAGAAGCATCCTAATCTCAGGCTGCTGCTCAGTTCATCTGTTGAAATGTGAGGGCTTTCATTGTGGCTCCGCCTACCTAGCTCATGATCATACTGTGATTGGAAGCATTAACTGCCAATTAAAAAAATAAAATGAGCTGGGTGGGTATAGTGGTGTGTGCCTGTAATCCCAATACTTGGGAGGCTGAGACAGGAGGAGCACAGGTTCCAGGTCAGCCTCAGCAACTTAGAGAGACGCTGTTACAAAATAAAATAAATAAATAAAAAGATTTGGGGTGTAGCTTGGAAATGGAATGCCTCAGTACCAAAGAGAAAGAAAAAAATATTAGCATCGGGCCCTGCTCAGGAGGACCTGCTTGTTTCTACCTATGTTCCCCTAACAGCTTTATGTTTAGTTTTTTCCCCTTGCTTACCTTATCATGTAATTATAACAGTTATTTAGAGAAAGAAGCTTGAACACTGTTGGGAATGACGCTATTATTGTCTTCTCTGTGTCTGTTCCGAAACACCCCTATCTGGTGTGCTGGAGGATCCGATGGTTATGCCTTAGTTTGGCAAGTCCTTGTTCAACTGTGAAAGCTGTCCTTGAAACCGACACTTCATTCCACTTGACCAGAAGTGTTGGCGGCATCTCTCACCTGCAGGACTTGCTGGAGTACTAGTGTTCTGTCTGTAGCAAGATTGCCAAGCTCTTGTAAACTTGACACTTCACTCATTTTTTTGTTTTGTTTTGTTTGTAGCTAGCTCTTCCACTCTCAACATACTATGAAATATTAGTACTAATTGCCATAGCATATGGTCAACTTACATTTTTAGTCTTGATACTTTTCTATTAATCTTCCCCCAATTTTTATATTAAGGTGGTCCACCTTGAAATCCCCTGATTCAGGTAAGAACATGAATTGGAAAGTTTACCATTTACAATCGAAAGACAGGCTCTTGTCCATCCACCAGAAAGGCACAACTTCTTTCATCCCTCTAATAAGACAAAAACTTCATAAAAGGAGCGTTCTTCCTTCAATTTCTTATTTTGCCCATGTTTGACACAGTTTCAATGACAAGTTTCCATGGTCATTGTGTATTTCCATAGGCACCATATATTTTGTCCATAACATATATTTTAGGACTTACTTGCTATATAAAATACTGCCTGCCCATAGAGAAGGTGCACTCTCTTGGGCCACGAGGTTGCTAAGGTCCACAGCTGCAGAAGCATTCGGTGGCTCCCACTTATAGAAGTCATTGAAAAATATGAAAACATTATTGTTTTTGGGCCACAAAACAGTCTTTTTAAAAAACTATTTAAAGCAAAGTTATGTGCAAGCTAGAAGGTATAGAAGAAAACTAGGGCTGTAGTTTTCCTCCCCCCCCTTCCCATAACCAACAACTTGCTCATAACTTACATCGGTGTCTTCCATCTTGAATTCTTCCCTCAAATGCACATATGCTGGTACCACCACAGACACGTTCATAAGCTTCACAGTCTGCACGGACATCTCCTTTAATGCTTGGTAGAAACCACTGCTTCCTAACAGTGCTTTAGAGACCCGCAGCTCTGCCACAGCAGCCCTTGTCCCTTCTGAAGATAACCGTCAGCTCCCAGAGAGCCTTAGCCCAGAGACCCAGCAGGTGTCATGCAGGACCTGGCCCCTGGTAGATATTTTAGTATCTTTGTCTGCTAATTTTGTTATCTTGGTTGGTTTCAGTTGATTTATTATATTCTAATTATGGGCATTATTTTCTCTGTTTCTTGCCATACCTGGTTATTTTTTATTGGATGATAGATACTGTAAGCTTGTGTGTGTGTGTGTGTGTGTGTGTGTGTGTGTGTGTGTGTGTTTGTGTGTGTGTGTGTGTGTGTGTGTGTGTGTGTGTGTTGGCTTTTTAACTGCTGGGTATTTTTGTAGTCTCACAAGTAGCCTGGAGCTTCATTCTGTGACATAACTAAGGTACTTGAAAATGGTTTGATCCTTTTGGATCTTCCTGTTAAAATATCAGTTTGGACAAGAGAAAGGTTTAGTCTGGTTCTAGTTTTTCCCACATTTTAGGTTTTTGAGAAGCTCATACTGCTCTCAAAACTCCAGGAATTATGAGGCTTCCCATTGTTCAATTTCACTTCTGGTTGTGAGCTACTTGCCTCTTTAGTTGGCCCATCGATGGATATTAGTTACCATGGATACACCGATGTCATTTGTATATGCCAAGCTTATTGACAAACAAGATGTGGTGGCGGAAACTTCAGAGATGGTGTAGTGATAATTGAGCCCTCACATGTGGTGTGAAATTGATTCCCAAACATGAGTTGCTCGTGTTAACAATTTTATAAACATAAGAACGGTCTCGAGACATTTTTAATTTGAAGATGTTCTTAACTTTCTAAAGCACATTTTCTTTTCTATTTAACCATTTTTAGCTTTAATTTACAATGACCCATTATTGTTGTACTCTCACTCATTTCTGTTTCCTGTGGTCAGTGTGGGGTGATGGTCTCCAAAACCTCCAAGGTAAAGAAGAGAGCCACATGTTTCTGCTATACCATCTTACGAGAAGCATGCAGTTTATCAGGGCTGCAACATGCAAACTACATCAAAGAGACCAAGACTAAGCAAATTTTCACTTTCTCAAGCAAATGTCAGATTGCTGGCCCTGTACGTGGATGTAACTTTCGCGACTGTGATACACCATGGTTGTTCATTATAAACTCTGAAACGAGGATGCAGCTCAGCTCCCTTTCCTCCTGGGATCCTTGTTTTGTCCTACATACTAGTCTCCAGGGTCCTATTGCCTTAGGCTCAGTCCTGTTCAGGCTTTCTGGCTGTGTGGATTCTAATTCCAGTTTAATTACTTCATCATTTAACCCTACTTTGTATAAAAGTAGACATCTTACACCTTGACCTCAATTGAAAAGGAAGTTCCCATACGCAAGTCTCTGAGTCCGTCTTCATTGATAGTAAAATCGCCTCCCTAGGTCCACCCTGTCATGTTGAAAGCAATTCTATCTTCAGCCTGATTGAGTTGCCTGACGCTATAACCCTCTGGTTCAGCTCTGCTCTGCCACTAAACTTTCATCATGGAGCTACACCAGACAGAGCGGGGCTTTTCTATTCCTCTCTAGTGTTGTCTATGTGGTTTAATACATACAATTAAGATGACCACAATAAATGAGTGCACAACTCTATTATAATTTCAGCTACTTGTGAGGAAGATTGATGTATAGGTGCTGAATTTATCCATAAAATAAACCCTTTCAATCAGCTGAATCTGACATATTTGGTGATTTGCATAATTATCATTAGGCTTCATACTAATTTGACAAGAAAGGTGAGTCATTGTTTTAAACTGTTGTTACTAATATTATTTTCTCAAAGCCAAAACAGTTTTCCTTTAGTTTTTTTATTTTTTTGTGGTACTGGGGATTGAACTCAGGGGCATTATACCTCCGAGCTATACCCCCAGCCCTATTTTTTATTCTCTAATTTGAAACCGAGTCTCACTAAGTTGTGGAATGCCTTACTAGGTAGCTGAGGCTGGCCACGAACCCGGATCCTCTGGTCTCAGCCTCCCGAATGCTAGGATTATAAGCATGCACCACCACGCCCGGCTCCTTTAGTTTTTTTTAAAATCTTACAATATTTATAATTAATCCAATAGGATATTTTTATGATACGCAAAATCTTATATTTAAAATGATTTCTTCTAGGCATTAAAAGGCAAAGATTTTAGCTATTGTTCAATACCTTGAGTCCTCCTGACTCTACCCTACCTTCACCATGACCTTAGAGTCTTGGATGTTCATAGCCCATTTGTAGAAGTCTAGTCAATCTCCTTCCAGGTTTCCCCAAAGCATCCTAGGCACTTAACCCATTGCTCCTGGTTTCTGTTGTCAGGTCAGATATCCTAGCAACCGCTGAAGCAGAGAGGGAAGGGACAGTGACGAGAAATGACAGAGAGCAGGATGGAAGCCAAGGCCCCAGGTGAGGAGAAGCAACACATACTAGGAATGGCTCTGACCGATTTCCCAGGGCAGGGCTGTGAGAGGTGCTGGATGGGTCATTGCAGAAACCCTGAAAACAAAGGAAAAGGAAAGGAGAACCACAGGTCTGTCTCCATCCACAAGTCACCATTTTGATTCTGCTGCCTCTCTATTTTTTTTTTTTTTTTAATGGAGCTGTGAAAATAAATAAGCAAACTCAGCTTCAGCCCTGCGTTTAGACATGGTACAGTCCTAAGAAGGTCGCCTCCTCCTATTAAAGAAGTCTTCTAATATTAGCTGAAAATTTCTTAGCAACAAATTATTTTCGTTCAAAAGCAAAAGAACAGAAAAGAAAATATTTCAAAATAAAAATGTTCGAGAGACCTGGAGCTGAACACTGATAGAAAAAAGCATTTGTGATCAGTGTAAATGACTAAAGAATGGTTTTTCTATGGGTTAGGAAGTCGTGATATACCCTGATGGGGTGGGAAGGGGAGAGAAAAGAAAGCACAGAAGGAGGGAAGGAAGCTGAGCTGACTGCAGATGCCCAAAGCCCCCTTTCTGGATCCTATAATTCACCTGTGTCTCCTCAATCAAGAGAACAGGCAGACAGACGCTCCTGGTGGGAGCACCCCACAGCCACAGGAGTCATGGAGCACCATCTCCTGCCCCGGGAAGGATGCGCCAGAGGCAGCTGGAACCTCACCCACCACCAGGCCTGTCCTCAACTGCACCGAAATCCTAAGCAGAAATGCCAGTTCACCACCAAGACCCCATTTGTTTCAGTGTTGAAGTCGCAGTAATCAATCTTCTTGTTTTGTTTCAAATCAATTGCCTAAATGCCATTACCTCCAGTGATTTTAGAAATTTCTTTGTACCAGAATACATTTGCCAGAGAAAATGAACCATTATTTCAGATAAATCTGTAGAGGAAAAAGTGGTAAGTTTTGGCCATTAGATGTTCACGAGGTTATTCTTTTTTTTTTCGGTACTGGGGATTGAACTCAGGGGCATTCTACCTCCGAGCTATACCCCCAGCCCTATTTTTTATTCTTTATTTTGAAACCGAGTCTCACTAAGTTGCGGAGTGTCTCACTAGGTAGCTGAGGCTGGCCGCGAACCCGGATCCTCCGGTCTCAGCCTCCTGAATGCTGGGATTACAAGTGTGCGCCACCACGCCCGGCACGAGGTTATTCTTATCCTTATGTTATTAGAAACTTGTCAAGAATAAAAGCAAAAATATCACTGGCCTCTGAAAACACAGTGTTCAAATCTTGCATTTTTAAGTGACATCTTGTCTTTTTTTTTTTTTTTTTTT
>PVLC010037022.1:0-15597 GCA_004027655.1 Graphiurus murinus | reverse complement strand
TGTGCTTAATTTGAAATATTTTTTTCCTTGAACAGTTCAGGACAAAAGTTTTTAAAGAAATCTGCTTATATTTGGGATGCAGTAGTCTCTCATTTTATTCAACTTGGTTTTTCACCAACAGATTAAGAAATGAAAAAATAAATTTCTAGAAACTGCTACTAATTGGATCAGTTGCCTCTATCTCTTCTTGGGTTCTTAACTTTCCACTTTAGACCCAATACCTCTCATTCATCTTCCCACCCCAAATATTGCCTGTTTACCAGAGGTGGTTTCCATGCAGCAGTACCTGACTGCAGTTGCATCACTACAGTTTTTATATTTGCAGCGTTTCTTTGATCAATAACCCTTTAGGTCAAATCACGATGTTCACAGTGGCATAGTTTAAATGTGTGTGAAATGATTTATGTTATTATTCAGTGGGTTCAGAAGATTACCTGAAGTTTGGAAAGAAGCCTAAAAATTTGCATTTGAAGCATGGTGTACTAGTCTTCCTTTGATTAAAAATTCTAGGATTTTGAGGATTTGTCTTCATATTATTTCTGATTAGATGCCTGATTCTTCAAAGGAATCAAGCATTCATAGGAAGATTGAATCTAACCAATGTTCTATTTGTGTACTGTATTTTGATCTGCTACCATTTGGTGTCACTGTAGGGCAGGCCTTTTAAACTTTGTGCAATAGAGGCCTCCTTTTATTATTTTTTAAATGAAGAAATGGAGGAAATTTATGCATGTCTTTCTGCATTAAAATATGCCCTGTGTTAAAATATACCATAATATCCTTGTTGCAAAATATTCAAATAACATAGAAATATTGAATGCACTATGAATGTCCCGTTTCCAACTATCCCATTTCATTTCACACAAATTGCCAGTCCTAACAGTTGGATTTCTCTTTGTCTTTACTACTGTGTCTTCATATGAACAATTTAAAAAATACATTGTTCTGAGGTTATTTTTGCCATTTATTTTGAAAACTTTTTCATGTTCTTTTAAAAATGTTTGTGTAGTATTTCATAACCTGTATTGATGTTTCAGTTATTCTCTTAATGAAGGGTGGTTATTTTCCTCCCTCTGGTTTTATAAAAAGCAATCCTACATATATCTTCATGTCTATATTCAAAGACAGTGGATCATAATAAATATGACCATGGTCTATCTTTAAATCCTGGCTGTACCTCTCATTAACTATATGGTCTTGGGTGGTTATTCATTTTTCTATACCTCAATTTCCTTACTTATATTGGGAGTCTGTTAGTTCCTGTTGCTGCGGTAACAAATTCCCACTTACTTAGTGGGTTAGAGCAACACAAGTTTACTATAAGTCTGCATGGAGATCAAGAGTTTAGACTGAGTTTACACAGCTACATTCCTGTTGAGGGCTCTAGGGGGAGAATTTCTGTCCTGGTCTTCCCCAACATCTGCAGGCTGCCTTTGTTCTTGGCCCTGCTTTGTCCTCATAACTCATTCTCTGACCCTCCTGCTGCCCTCTTATAGTCTGTGATGATGATGGTTCTACCTGGGTATTCTAGGATGACCTCCCCATCTCTGTAGTATTAATCATTTCCACAAAGCACATTTTGCCATAAAGGTAACATTTTCAGAAGTTTTGAAAATTGGGATGTGACATCTTTGGAGGTCTATTATTATTTCTACTATTGGGACCATAATAGTTCCTACCTGCATTCCATTTTTCTGTATATTAAGTAAGTTGGTATAGTAAATATGAATAAATCATCTTGTATTCATAAGCACTTCATGAAGGTTGGATTTTGTTAGCTATTTTCTGTGGAAAACAGTTCCAGAATTTGAAATGCTAAGCAAAGTTTGTGTATATGTGTATGTAGTGTTTAGTGTGGGTGTTCTACCTCTGAGCTCCATCTCCAGGCCTACTTTATTTATTTATTTTTTGAAACAGGGTCTTGCTATGTTGCTAAGAGACTTACATAGCTGCAGAGGCTGGCCTCAAACCTGTGATCCTCGTCTCAGCACCCTAAGCTCTGGGATTACAGACGTGCCACACCATGCTTGGCTAAAAAGCGCTTTTTTTTTTTTTTGCAGTACTGGGGATTGAAATCAGGGGCATTCTACCTCTGAGATATACCCCCAGCCCTATTTTTTATTCTTTATTTTGAAACAGGGTCTCACTAAGTTGCAGAGTGCCTCACTAGGTAGCTGAGGCTGGCCGCGAACCCAGATCCTCCAGTCTCAGCCTTCCAAATGCTGGGATTATTACCAGTGAATTGTCCTTCCAGGAAATATGGCAATTTACACTCTTATGAACTATATAATTGAGCTTTTTTCTTTGTGAACTGTCACCAATACTTAATATTTTTTGGGAGGGCTTTATATTTTATATTTTGGTTATTAATGAAATTGAAGTAGTTATTATACATGTATCCATTAGGTACGTCTCTTAGAATTGTCCCTTAATATTGTTTATTTTCCTATTGCATTACGTTTCTATGTGGTTTGCAGGAACTCCTTGTGTAATTTCTCTTCTATAAATATCTGCAGTATTTCTCATTGGCTCTCACTTGTCTTCTTTTACTTGTGATGTCAGCTGTACATTGGAATTTTGAAGTTTGGTTTTAAAAGCAAATTGATACAAAGAAGACTCATGTCACTTACTGAAATGATGTGTGATGTTTATAGCATACAGTTGGTCCTTTGTACATAATAGGAGCACAGAAAATAGCAATTGGTTGGTAACTTCTTTAGTTTGAAAATTATCGAGAATCTTGTAAAGATATGAAATGAGGAATGAAATTCCACTAAACATCCTTCAAAAGACGTCCTAACTTCCTTGTTACTCCCATAACCTTCACATAGATGCCAATTCATATGATAGTATTAGGCCTTTAAAGAAATAGTAGCTTCATTGAAGTATTGGGGACATACAATAAATGGCATATGTAGATTTTAATTACTTTTGTCATATGAATAAATCTATGAAACTATCACCACAATCAAGATAGCACCCCACAGTGTTTCTTCATGCCTTTTATAATCCCCCACTTTCAACTGCATTAGGTTTCACTCCCCTACTCTTCCCTCCCCTCCACTCCTCCATTGCTGGGGATTGAAACCAGGGGCATTGTATCACAGAGCTATACCCCCAGCCCCATTTTATTTCATTTTGAAAAAGGGTCTTGCTGAGTTGCTGAGGGGATCACTAAGTTGATGAGGCCCTCAAACCTATGATCCTTCTATCTCAGCTTCTTGACTACTGAGATTATACCATGCACCACCATGTCTGGCAAGTCTTTCAGTGAAGTGATTATTTCTATCCTTACCCATCTCATAACATTATTTTTCCTGTGTGCTTCACCTTTGCTAAACAATTTGCCATCCTCAGAAGGAAAGAAGGAACCATGCTCCCTCTATCAACATGCTTTTTTTCTCTTTCCTTTTCCTTTGAGGATTCTTCCTGGAAAGCTTCCCCTAACTCTTCTATTATTTCATACAAACTTTAGGACCTTCCTTATTGTTACTATAGTACCTTGTGTGCATCTTCATTGAAACCTATGATCCTCCTTCAGCCTCAGCAATTTAAAGACCCTCAAAACCACAGCAACACCCTGTTTCAAAATTAAAAGTAAAAAGGTCTGGGTGTGTAGCTTGGAGGTAGAATGCCCCTAGGTTCAATCCTTAGTACGAAAAGAAAGAAAAAAATCCTGTACTTTGTCATGACTGAGAATGGATTAAAAGTCGACCAAGAAAGCAACACTTTTCTTTTTAATTTTGTTTTTTATTTTGATAATGCTGGGCATCAAACCCATGGCCTCACATGCAAGGCAGACCACATTACTCCTGAGCCACAGCCCAGTCTTGCACACTTTCTTTTCACTAGATCTTACAAACCTAACTGATAGGTGACAGTTGTAACTAGTAGTCTTGTGCAGTAGTACACAGTCCTACCATACTCTAGAAGGGTTTTTTTTCTCCATTCTTCAACTCAGAATCTATGTTGAGTATATGAACACTCACGCTATCCTACAAAATACTTATTTTGGTACTTAGTGGTTTTATTTTCCAAAAGACTTCAGGAAATATTGATATAAGAATTATGACTCATTGAAACACCTTTAGAAAAAAAGACCAACAAAAGTAGTCGAGTAACCTAAAAAAGAATTTCTCCCCTGAACCATCACTTTCTCAGACTAAGTATCCCCAAGCCTTTCTTGTTTCTGAGGTGCTGACTATTTAAATGCTTTGCAAATATTAAATGTAAAACCAAAGCCGGGCGTGGTGGCGCATGCTTGTAATCCCAGCATTCGGGAGGCTGAGACCGGAGGATCCGGGTTCGCAGCCAGCCTCAGCTACCTAGTGAGCCACTCCGCAACTTAGCGAGATTCGGTTTCAAAATAAAGAATAAAAAATAGGGCTGGGGGTATAGCTCGGAGGTAGAATGCCCCTGAGTTCAATCCCCAGTACCTCAAAAAAAAAAATAAATAAATAATAAAACCAATCTTATTTCATATAATTTCTTTAAGAACCCATTTGGCTTCTTATAATTATAACTTTTCTCTTTAATGATTCGTCTTATATTTTGTCTGCTAGTTACATAAATTGCTTCGTTCTGAAGTTGTTAGAATGTCTATTCTTCTGCTGGAGAACACAAATTCTCTGCACCCACAGCTGCCTATTGCAACCCATCCACCCTTCTTGGGTCCCTCCTAATCCATAATGCTTGGACATCAGTTGGCAATATCACCTTCCAATCTTTCACTGCACAGTGAGAACATTTATTTGGAATAAGCTATTATTGAATATATTCATAGTTATCCAAATTCTAGACATGTGCTCCTTTTATGATTTTAAGCATTTGGCCACTGTTTTCAATTACTCTTGTGACTTTGATTTGCAACCTTCTCTACTTCTACCAGGAACTAGAGTTTAGTATAAACTCATCTAGTTTTCTCTCACCTAGTTATCATTGGTTTTTAACCTAAAAAATGTTCAGTCATATAAGATTTCTATAATTTTTCTTTTGATCTGATTCCTGCCTTCCAAGTCATTCAACAGCTTAAGTCAAAACAGTCATAATGCTGTTTGAACTTTTAATTAAACTGAAATTTTGTTGGTTTGTGTAAAATCAGCTGCCAGCTGAAAGATAATTTTTATCTTGCCCACTCTAATATATAGTTTCTCTGAAGATGTTTTTCCTCACAGATTTCTTAATTCTTCCTTTACATAACACAGTGGAGTTGCATATTGACAAATCATAAAAGGCCATACATATCTTTGTGTTTTACAGGTGTCCAAAATAATGCATAAGAAATTTTATCAGTTTAACCAAATATGCTTCATTAATTTAAAAAAAAAAAAAAAAAAGCTAGATGCTTAGCTGGTGTGGTGGCACCTGCTTGTAATCCCAGTACTTGGGAGACTAAGACCAGGAAGATTGCAGGTTTGAGATTAGCTTTAGCAATTTAGTTAAGTCTTTCAGCAACTTAGCAAGACCCTGCATCCAAACAAAACAAAAATAAAATAGGGCTGGGGGTGTAGTTCAGAGGTGGAATGCCCCTGGGTTCAATCCCAAATATTCCTTCCCTCAAAACAAACAAACAAAAAAACTCTAGTGGTTGAATTTAACATTGCTTTTACTACTCATAGATTACGTGTATTTTGTGTATTTAAGAACTTTCCTGATATTAATCTGAGTGCTCATTAAGTACTTCTGTAGAAGTGGGTCTAGGTAGCTACTTTTCCATTTGTATAGGTCTAGCCTAGAGGCTTGGATTTCATGAATTAACCTAAGCCTTGAGCTTATGTTAATAACTGTACTACTCTGATATGATTTATTTGAGCTTGTCTCTTTGATTCAACAATGATAAACTCATGGTTCACTTGTTTGGCAGGTATTTACTGGACACCTACCACATTCTAGGGATTCTTTTAAGCTCTGAAATTATTGAGGATAGCACATCTCTTAATTCTTATGTTTTTGTTGCACATCTCTTAATTCTTATGAATGAAAATGTGGTATTGTACTATCAAGTAGTAGCTCTACAGGAAGTGGTGGGAAGAGAGAGGCTGGCAGAGAGACAGACAGACATTAGGATGGTTATGAAGGTCTGCAGGAAAAGGTAATAGTTGAGCAGAAGTCTGAATGACTTCAGTAACATGTGCAGGTAGGTTTCTGGAAGGAGCATGTTATTGACAAAAGAAAACACAAACAGCCCTTGAGGTGCAAGTGAGTTTGGTGATGTGAAGTTAGTGGCTATGGCGTTGACTACTGGGTAGTTGTAGCAGGTGATATTGCAGATGCCATCAAGTATGAGGCCCATGGATTTTGTTTTGAGGAAGCTGCTGGAGAGTTATAAACAGAGGACTGAAATGATGAGATCACTGCTTTTGGAGTATTCTTTTGGCAGCAGAGTGAGGAAACAGATTGTGGGGTGGGGAGTATAATTGAGGCCAGTGGTTGGTTAACATGCTATTGCAGTGATCTCAATTATTAAGGTGTGAATCAGTGATGGCTTGACATGCTGGGTGGCCACAGCATTGGTGAGAGGTGGTCAGATTCTGGATACTTTTGCAAGTCAGGGGGATCGGGTTTCTACAGATTGGATTTGGTGTATAAGAGGAGTCAAAGATAGCTCCCAGGTTATTGGCCTCTATGCAATTAGAAAGATAAGAAGAGTTTCCTCTTACAGAAATGTGGGCAAGCCTTGCATAAGAAATGAAAGGGATTTGGGGAAGGAAGATTACTTTAAAATGTCTATAGATATCCAGGTGGACATTCCATATGTCCATCTCAGATATAAACTGGGAGTTCAGGAGTAGAGGGATAAATTTTGGAGCCAAAAGCATATAGGTGGCACTTAAAGCTAAGGGACCAGATGTGATTGCCCAGAGAGTGAATTAGCAGTGTAATCCAGCAGGTAGTGCAAGGCAAGGGGAAATATGCACACCTTGCTGTTCTCAGCCTTCTCCCTGGAGAGGGACTCATCATCAGTTAAGTTTTGTTTCTGTGTGCTGCTGGTTACCACCTCTCTGAGGAAAATGGCAATCCCTGATCTAGGGAATTGTGCAAGGTGATTTTATAATATGACACTATTGCAGTTTATTTCAAAAACTAAGCATGAGTTGGGGTGAGAGGGCTGTTTGACATCTGTGGCATGTGTAATTCATCAGGGACCTTTGGAAAGAAGCTAGTGGTCATGGAAATGTGTCACTGGAATGAAAGGGAAATTGGGCTTTTGCCTCCAGACCTAGCTTTCACATGAAATAAAATGGAACAATCTAGAATGCATCATTATAATAAGTGTGTAGCCCCTATTTTATGAACTAATATAAAGTTAAAAATGCCAAAGTATGCAGGCATGTTCCTTGATAAAATTACTCTCATTTAATCAAAGGATTGACTTCATTTAGTTCAAATCTACATCAAAATAATAATATCAAATCCTGCCATTAAGTGGAAAAATCACTCACATGCTACCAATTGTGTTCTCTGTAGAGTGGGCGGCTAAGTGGAATTGAGCTCTGAATGAATTCTCTTATGAGCTTTTGTTATCTGTGTTCCCTTGAAATTAGTAGAATGTCAGCTGTATTAAATAACTCTGCAATTCTTTAATTTATTAGAACTAATAAAAAACACAGCATGATCAGAATAATATGCTATTTCCTTGAGTTGCTAACATTGGTGAGTTTCTCCAAAAGTTTGAACTTTTTAATTGATTTATATTAATCTGTCCTCTCTTTTTACTTGATGGTAATAGGTGAAAAATTTTGCTTTTGGTTTATAGAACATGCATGTAAAATGTGCAAAAGAATTTGATATTGAGAAATATCTATCTTAATTAATCTTCAACACAGTCTGTTTTTAACACAGCAGCCACTGATCTGAGGCAGAGGATGTTTCGTCTCTGTCTATAGCCCTACCATGGCTTCACACTTCAGAAGGAAATTCTAAATCCTTGCAGTAGTTTATCTGGCTCTATGTAATCTGTCTCCACCTTGGTGTTTCTTGCCTCTTATTCTACCACTCACCCCTGGCTAATTCATCTTAAATAACATGTCCTTTATAACTGTTTCTCATACAGGCAAATACGTTGGTGTGATTCTTGAGTTGTTCCCATCATTCCATACTTTTTTTTTGTCTTTCGATATTTTCTCCTGTTCTCCATATAGCTTGCTCTCTTGCTCATTGTGGTCTTTTTTTTCTTGTCAGCTTATGGAATTCTTCTCTGAGATGCCTCTCTGAGCAATTGAAATTGCTAATACAATTCAATGTTATGAAGCACTCTTATTTTCTCTTCTTACCTACTGTATTTTTCTCCCTAGTGTTTGTCCCGTTCTCATTTATAGATTATACTGTGTTCTGTCCATTACCCTATCTAGTAGTTTGCTGTAAGAATGACCATGACAGTAGAAATTCTCTCAGATGTTCATTGGAGAATCCCTATTGTATTGCATGCTGTTTGGTATATAGTTACCATCCAGTAAATATGTGATGAACAAATAGATTTCTCTAAGATAACTTATGATGTTTTGTTTGCAGCACCAAGGACTGAATCTAGGGATGTTCTTCCTCTGAAGTATACCCTCAGCCCCATTTTTTATAATGAGGCAAAGTCTCACTAAGTGTTTGAGCACCTCACTTAGTTGCTGAGTCTGACCTTGAACCTGCAATACTGCTATCTCAACCTTCCAAGTACTGGAATTATAGGCGTGTGCTACCCTACACGGCTATTTTATGATTTATTTTAGCTCTTGTCTTGTCGATGCTTTTCAGGCAACCTGTTCCTAGTATTGAATGTGGGTTAAAATAACTTTGTCTTGGTATTCTGATTGCTTCTAACTATATCTCATTGCAGTTCTGGTTTGATTAGACAGATCTGTGTTTTCTTTCTGAACTTACCATATGTTGACCATGTCAGTTTTTCCTTGAAGTAATCAAAGTGCCTAACGTGATCAACTTAATGGAGGAAAGATTTGTTTTGGCTCATGATTGCAGTGGTATCTTTGCTTGGTTGGCTAGCTCCATGGCTTTGGGCTAAAAGTTTAGGCAGAACATGGTGGTAGAGGAAGGCTGCTCAGCTGATGGTAGTTGGAAAAGTAGAAAGCAAGGGAAGGGCTAGGCACAAAATATACCCTTCCAGGATATAACCTAGGTTCCCCATTTCCTTCAACTAGGACCCATTATCTACAGTTTCCACCATCTCCCAATAATACCACCGATGAGGTCAAAGGCCTCCTGGTCTAGTCACCTCCTAAAAGCCCACTCGTGAACATTGCTTCATTGGGAACCAAGCCATCACTGCATGGACCTTTGGAGAATCCTCTAGATCTAATCCATAGTACTAGCTAGGAGACTAGACAAGCTTCTTAGCACCTCTCAATTCCATGCTAGCATGAATGTAGAACTTATAAGGTTGTATTGAGATTTAGTAAAGCACTTGTAGTGTAATGTATACTGCCCAATTTTATTAAGGGCTCTCATCGTCCTCGTATTTACATTTTGAATTTTTTTTTTTTTTTTTGTGGTACCGGGGATTGAACTCAGGGGCATTCTACCTCCGAGCTATACCCCCAGCCCTATTTTTTATTCTTTATTTTGAAACCGAGTCTCACTAAGTTGCAGAGTGCCTCACTAGGTAGCTGAGGCTGGCCGCGAACCCGGATCCTCGGGTCTCAGCCTCCCGAATGCTGGGATTACAAGCGTGCGCCACCACGCCCGGCTCATTTTGAATTTTTTTTCTTATCTGTTGTGCTCCTGCTCAGAATGAGGAACCATATCTCATTTAACAGTTAGAATTTTTTTTCTTGTGTTCTTTAGCATGTTTAATGTGTTTAGCATGTTTAGCATATGTGCTTTTGCTGCCATCACTGTCCTAGAGTTAGTCTTTTCGTGTTACAGACTACCTATAATTCTCGACCTAATTTATACCTTTTCATCTCTCCTCATGTTTAATCTTAACTTCTGGTCATGATTTCATCCTATTTGTGATGTCTCCTTTCTTCTGTTCTGTCCTGGCTCACTTGTGCTTCATGTGTGACTCCTCCTTTGCTCTTTATCATTCCTCCAACAATTGAATAAGTGTCTTACTCATTTTTTTCCACATACATTCTTGTTACTCAGTGATTTTTATTCATCCCACAATTATTTATTAATAGATTTTTGGAGCAATTTTTAGTTTTTGCATCCTTGTTGTACTTTGGCTTTTAGATATACACAATTTTTTTTTTTTTTTTTGCGTAGAGCAATATATTCCCTCTCCATTAGGGCCTTGTGATTTTGAAGAAAGAATGGTTTATATTTGGTTTCTTCAGAGAAAAGCAGGAAGTTAAAATCAGGGTAAATACCAAGTGAGGAACACTTCAATTATGATCAATGATTCTGATTCTGGTTTCATATTGAGAAATGTTCATGGAGAAATTATTTTTTCATGGGAACATTCTTCAAGAATGTGATTCAAATTGCTGAAAACCTGATTAGGATAAGCTTCTTATACCAGTTATACGTGTTGGAGTAAAAAATGTTTGTCAAAACCTTTCTGCTTATAGCTTTCTGGCGAGGTATATCCCACTAAGGACCTTAATATTAGGAATCCTCCTTAAATTAAAATAACTCAGCATCATACAACAACAGCTTGATGATTGTTAAGGGAAGTGTACTTAAGGACCAATTATTTTTTATTTTATTGATGCATTGTAATCATATATTTTGATGAAGTTCAGAGTAGTGGATGTATACATGCACACCACACATGATGAGCCCTCCTCCAGTTCCTACCCTACTCTCTTCTGTCCTCACTGCCCTGTGCACAACATGGTGATTGGCATTGATAAATTTGTGTATGTACATCGTGTCCTTTGAAGTGTTTTCCTCTTCAAGTCTTCCTTCCCTCTCCAGCCTCCCTCATTTATGGCCCTTCCCTCACTCCACTAATGTTTTTCCTTTGTCTCTAGTCCCTCCTGTGTTTCTTCCTAGCTTACACATAGGAGGGAATACATCTAATCTTTTGTTTTATGACTGACCAGTCTCACTTAGCATATTCTCCAGTTCAGCCCATTTGCCTGCAAATGACATAGTTTTGTTCTTTATTGCTGAGTAGAATTCCATTGTGTGTATAGCCCATAACTTTTGTAATCCTTTCATCTGTTGATGAACACCTACGATGGTTCCATAGTTTGACAATTATGAATTATGCAACTATAGACATAAGTATGCATGCATTGCTATGGTAATCTGGTTTCAATTCTTTTGGGTAGATACCCAGGAGTGGTATTAGCTGGGTCATAGGATAGGTTCATTCCCATTCTCCTAAGGACCCTCCACACTGTTATCCAAAGTGGTTGCACTAATTTGCAATCCCAGTAATAATGTATCAGAGTTCTTATTTCTCTACATCCTCACCAGCGTTTGTTGCTTGTATTTTTAATGATTGCCATTCTAATTAGGATTAAGTCAAATCTGAGAGTAGTTTTGATTTGCATCTCATAATGATGTTGAACATTTTTTTTCATATATTTATTGGACATTTTTATTTTTTCTTTGGAAAGTGTTTATTTTTAGTTCCCTTGCACATTTTTTGATTGGGTTGTTTTTTGGTATTGAGCTTAAGTTCTTTGTATATTCTAGATATTAGTCCTCTGTTGGAGGAGTAGCTGGCAAAATCTTGTCCCATTCTGTTGGCTCTCTCTCTCGAGGTTCTTGATTTTTTTTTTTTTTTTTTTTTTTTTTTTTTTTTTTTTTTTTTTTTTTTTTTTTTTTTTTTTTTTTTTTTTTTTTTTTTTTTTTTGCTACACATTAAGCAGCTCTTCAGTTTAATGCAATCCTGTTAATCTTCATTTTAATTTCTTGTGCCTTTTGGGTCTCACTGAGGAAGTTTTTACCTGTGCCTATATGTTGGAGTAGTGTTCCTATGCCCTCTTAAAGTAACTACAAAGTCTTTGGAAGGATCACAATCTGAGTAGTGTAAGTTCACTGAACTATCTTAGATATTACAAAACGGTTGGTTAGCCTTTTGTTTGTAAATCATCTCATGCCATAGGATAGAGGAAACTAAAATATTTTTCTACATTAGTTTGGTCTGGTTATTTTGCAAAATATGGTATATGGTTTGTTATACTTCAAAGATGAGGCTTTGTATAACAGAAATAGGGAGAGAGATTAATTTTGGAGTTTTGGGTTAATGATGTAGGTATTGCATCAAATAAACCACCATAGCACTTATATCGTGTGACATTTGTTTAGTGATAAACACTTCATAAAGTATCTTTATGTGCATGTAGCTGACATGTTTCTTATCATAGGACTCGAGGCTTGCAAAAACCAAAGCTATATAAATAGGCGACTTAAGCAAGAGTCCCCACAGCCCGTAAGCAGAAGACATGGATTCACACCGAGGATTTCTGACTCCACGTTTTTACATTTCAGTTTGTGTCCACCATACCGTCTTGTTTCTGGATACAGGGCTCTTGCTATATTGCCAAGGAGTAGATGTGTACAAGTGAGAAAAAGGCAAATGAATACAAAGGAGAGGTTTTTAAAAGACTTCAGCCTATTTTGCGTTTTTGCTCAGGACTGGTCCTATCTCTGCTTTCTTTTGAAGAAACCAAATATTACATACTCTCTTTCTTCAGAAACACAAGGCCCAGATGGGAGGAGCATCCTCTGTCCTCCCTCACAGAGCCTGGTGCAGGCCAGCCACCTCATCTGGTACATTCTGCTCTCCTGATCTGAACACTGACTTCCTTTCCATGTTTTGTTCCAAGCATAACAGAGAAACTGGCACTGTGATGGTGACCACTTGAAAACTTTATCAAGCATTTTATATTATTACATGTGTTGATATCCCGAATCAATTGTACAACGTTATATTTAGCTTTACTGGTAGCTTCTGGAACAGAGTGTAGTGGTATTTTGGCCCCGTATTTATTTGGATAATTATGGTATTTGTCTGAGTTGTTTTTCTCCCTGTTCTTTGCTTTGCTTATATTCTTATTTTGTATTGAACTGTATGTTTCATTAAACATCCTTATCTTCCATACCAGACTTTGCTCTTTTGAAAGGATAAATGTGTTTGTTTTCTTTTCTCTAACATTGGGTCAAGTTTCCTATCCTGCAACTCAGCTATTATCCATTATTGCTGCTGTTTTCTTTCTCTTTTTAGATATGCCAACTTTATATCCAAGTCTAGATATTATATTTTGTTAGGGGAGGGGATATGAATAGTGAAAGTAGTTTTTTTTCCCCCTTTAGTGAAAAGCTTACATGAACTTTTTTACCACTGCCATAACCACTACTAAATCATTCAATTCCCTATATTTTCCCATATTGCTATCTTCTAGGAAAACCTAGAATTTTGTCCAAATTCCTTTCTGCTAGGAGAGCGTTTTTGTGTTTATATGCTGTACAATGTATAGTGCACTGACTCAAATTTATACTTTAAATGGACAAGATAGCAAATAAATTTTAATTTGTCTAAGGGTTCTCATGATTGTGACTTCATGGTGAAACAGCTTGGATCTGTGTTTTATCAATGTTTTGGTCATTTATGCCACATTCTGTGTCTTTTTTTTTTTTCTGTAGTAAGCTATAATATTATACTGAAATTTTATGCTATGGGCAAGTGGAGTATTTCTATCCTATTTTATTATTGTTTCCTATGTAAATAGCTCCCCTGGAACCACTAGCCACAAAAAAAGCACCTAAATAACTCAGACCGATTGAATGGTAGTGTATTCTGGAAGGATTTAAGTGTCTAACAGTGTTATATTATGGGTTTCATTGACACTTTATGTATTTTTTAAAGTTCTGATTGAGAATGGTAATAATCACTCTCTGTTTTGAATGTAATTAACAGAGAACTAATTGAGCTTTTTGAACAATTCTTTTCCTTATTCAGTTTTCTGTTCTCTCACTATTTTATGTGCTTTTCTTGGGGGCTTTCCTTTTCATTTTCTAGAAGGATTATATGTGCTATGATCTTAGCTCCATTTTAGTGCATTATAATAATCTCCTTTGGAATTACTCATCATTTTTTTTGCTGGTTGTAGTAATTGACTATAGTTAGAAACTACAGTTTCCCCAGTATTCTCCTCAAAGTGTAGGTTTCCACCTGTGTTCTTCATGACCACGGGGTTCTTAGTGTAGTCTCATCCTTTAATGCATTCATTACCTGAATGCTATCTTCCCTCTTAGCTTCAGGAGTTTCCTTTGTCTTCCCCACACCTTAGTCAGTATCCTTATAGTTCTCTCATACTGCTTGAATTGTAAACCCCAGAACTAGTCTCTCTGTCATCTTCAGACAAAGCAATGGGCATATTACTTTATTACTTTATTACTGAAGGGCAGAGGAAGTGTCCGAAGAATGTATCGCAGTGATTTAATTAGAATGCTCCAAAAAATGTACCTGCCAAATCAATGATCTGAACTGAAGCGTGAACCCAAACACTGAATGAATGTACGAAAGGCTATTGATTTATTTATAGAGATCTCTGAATGAATTTTTGTTTGCACTTGTATAGAAACAGAGTAAAAAGTGCCAACAGTTAAAACCAAGAAGCTCAGCAAGGTGTCATTGTTCCTGGGTTTATGTTTGAAATAAATACAGAAACTCTTTTGATATTAACAATGTGGCATTAGAGAAAGCAAATTTTGTAAAGTGGCATAGACAAAATAAAAGGCAAGGAATTAGTCATTCAAAAATATCATGATGGCACACACCTATAATTCTCAGGACTTCTCTTATGCCACTGTTTATAATTCCTCTACCTCACCCCTGCCTCTGCAAAGTACCACCAAATTTAAATATTAACAAGGAGATAAAAGGGTCAGCTGGCTAGTATTACCTGGGACCTGATTGTGTTGTTATATTTTTTGTTTGGATCCTGTTTCTAGCTCCAGCTTTATTTTACTCTGGAATTAACCTTTACCTCATCCACCGATCAATCTTGAACATGTAATTAATTAACCACTTGCAAGTTCGAAGGATTTAGCCAAAGTGACTCTTGAATGGAAGTATCATGTCTATGGTGTTTTAATGATTTCTCGAAATCCCTCTTTTGTTAAGTGAAATTCTGAAAATCATGCAGCAATTGCTCTGCTTCTAGTGTGTTTGTTTCATCAATGTTAATGAACTGGCAGTGGAAAATCAAATTAAAAGTAGAAAATAATGGACTTAGAACAGTATTGTTGTGAGAGGATGTAATATCAGGGTTGGTTATACTGTGCCAGTTCATCATAACCACACGTATATTTGTATCTGCCACTCATTAACTATTGACTGTATATCAGGACTTCTGCTTTGTATTTGGAATGCACTATTCTCACATATTTGCTAGTGAATTGTTGTTATAAAATTGAGATTGTCACGTCCAAGCTTATAGTCTTACAGTTTCTGGAATTACTTAATGTTACATTACTTTATTATTATTAGTGATATTATGGTATACTTTTTCTATCTTTTCCCACCTAATCTACTAGTCTTGTAGAAAGCGTATTTGTCAAGTCTTGCTTTCTATCCAATCTGATATTTCTGCCATTTGATAGGACCATTAGGTTTAAAATATTTTAAAATGGTAGAGACCATATTTTTTTAACTTGGTTATTCAGTTGGTAGATTTTTGAATCTACAAT
>PVLC010037021.1:0-15495 GCA_004027655.1 Graphiurus murinus | reverse complement strand
TAATCATCAGCCACTTAGAGCACCCAGGGTGATTTTGTGAGTGATCCTCTTGGACTGAAGGGTAAAACATCTTAAACCAATAAATCTGTTTGTAAAGAAATTGACAAAGAGGAAAAAAAGGACCTGGGAGTTGGAAGGAGGGAAGGAAGGGGCCAATGATGCAAGAATCTCCTCAAGGACTCTTGGCACGTCATCAGTTTATTTTCAAATGTCTTGTCAGGCAAATGTAGAACCAGTCATTCCATCATAAGATGATGCTGTGGCCAAGATAGCACCTTATATATGGCCAGCCCCTCACATCCTGACCTCTTCCTTCACATGTTCTCCTTATATGGCCCAGGATGTCACAAAAGAAAGCTGCACCCTAGTCCTTTTTATTTTATATTCCCATTTTTATTTTTTGGCATTGGGGATTGAACTTAGGGGTATTCTACTTCTGACTATAACCTCAGCCCTTTTTATTTTTCATTTTGGTGTATTTATTTAAGTGCTGGGGATTGTATCCAGGGGCATTCTTCCTCTGAGCTACACTCCCAGCCACATTTTATTTTGAAACAGGAGGTCTAACTAAAGCCCTCACTAACTTGCTGAGGCTGGCCCCAACCTGAGATACTCCTCTCTCAACCTCTCAAGTACTGGCATTACAGGCATTTGTCACCATACCCAGCCAATTATTTTGAAACAGGGTCTCAACAGTTACTGAAAGTCTCCTCAAGTTGCTGAGACTGGCCTCAAACCTGCTCTCTTCCTTCTCAGTCTCTCAAGCAGTATTATAGTTGTGCATTACCATGCCCAGTTAACTAGTTTAATTGTACATTAGGTGAATTTTGGCTCAATGCATTGTGAAAATGTGCAAATGAGACTTTTTATAACAATCTTACACCATCACCTCTGGTATATTCTGCTCCTTAGTTGTCTTATAAATATTGAAGAGACATGTGCCTGTCTTGTGATTTTCTGCCCCTCTGGTTCATGTTAGTTCTTAGTTCTTTAGCTGAGCTCCCTTATTTCAGAGATCCACACACCTGCCCACCCACCTGCGCTGTGTAGAACCCACTTACTTGAGCTTCTTAGGGTCAGCTTGTCTGCCAGCTCCTCCTCCTTGGACTCAAACTTCTCCCCCACCACAGATTCAGTGATGTCTTGGTACTCTGGGTTTGCGGCCAACCTCAGCTACTTAGTGAGGCCCTCCACAACTTAGTGAGACCCTGTTTCAAAATAAAGAATAAAAAATAGGACTGGGGGTGTAACTTGGAGGTAGAATGCCCCTGGGTTTAATCCCCAGTATCACAACAACAGCAACAAAACAATGCTGGTGGTTTAGCTCAGAGGCAGAATGCCCCTGGGTTTAATCCCCACCATTCCCCCAACCCCCACCCCCCCACACATTCCCATGACGTTCTTCTCTGAATATTCACACATTATTTCTAAATTATAGAACAAAGCAATGTCTAACACTCAGAGAATAAATGGTTAATGCTTTTAATTTTTCTGTCCTTTATCAATATTATTCTTGCTACATTCTGCTTTTGTTGGCTTCTTTTGTCTCACAGGGGCATTTGTTGTCGTTTCACTAAACCTAAGTCAAGTCGACCTCGCTATCTCTTAAACTCCTTTTCTATGTTGGATTGTTTCATTTTGGGGAGTTTTTTGGTAATGGGAATGGAACTCAGGAGTTCCCACCTCTAAGTTATACCCCTGCCCTAGTTTTTAGTTCTTATTTTGAAACAAGGTTTCCAACCTACGATCCTCCTGGCTCAGCCTCCCAAGTACAGGGATTACAGGAGTGAGGCATCATGACTGGCTTTTTTTTTTTTTTTTTGAATTACTGGGGATTGAACCCAGGGGCATTCTACCTCTGAGCTACACCACCATCCCTCTTTTATATTCTTTATTTTGAAACAGGGCCTCACTAAGTTGCAGAGGGCCTCACTAAGTAGCTGAGGCTGGCCGCAATCTTCCTGTCTCAGCCTCCCAAGTACTGGGATTACAAGTGTGTGCCACCATGCCTGGCTTGTTTTTGTTTTTTAATGTTACTAAACCCTATGTTTTATATTTGTTAACTGTAGATTTCATTCTAGCCCTAGAAGAGCTATTAATAAGGACAATGTGATTAAAATTCTTGATGTATATAAACTCTAGTACATGTAATGGTCATCTATTTTGGGAATAGTTGTAAATATGACACTTTTTATATTTTCATTCAGTTCACCAATGATTTAAACAATACAGGGCCCACTAGAAGATTTTATGTAATATTTCTAGATCTGTATGAGTTTCTGAGTGCTGTACCAGTGGTTGAACTTAATTAACAGAACCTGGTGAGATGAGGGTCATGAGTCTGGGGTTATGATGATCCTATATTTTGTTCTAATTTTCACTTATGAGAGAAGACATATGACCCTTGACTTTCTGAGCTTTGCTGGTTTCACTTAGCATAAGATTCTCTAGGTCCACCCATTCTGCTGCAAAGACATCATTTTGTTCTTCTTTATGGCTGAGTAAATCGCCATTGTGTGTATGTCCCACATTATCATTATCCATTCGTTCTGTTGATGGCACCACCTACGTTGGTTTCATAATTTGGCATGGTAAATTGTGCTGCTATATCAACATGGAGTACATATTTTTGCTACACATCTTTTTCTAAGACATGACATCAATCTGAGTCAGCCTTTTTCATGTTCCAAAGCTTCAAGTCCTTGTTTCCACTATCATCTGGTCATTATAGAAACTACTCTGCTTCTTCCTGTGTCATGTAACCTGGGATCCATTTTCTGTCTTGGCTCTAAAATCATAGCCAGTCTTCCAGCTTGTTAGGTGCATTACAGGCCTCATGTTTCTGGAGGTGGGAAGTCAATGAAAGTGAGAGTTCTCTTTGTAATTTGGTATAAAAGGCCAACCACTGGGTCACTTGGGGAATATATTTTCTCCACAAGTCATCAGGTACTGTTAACTGTAGTAAATGTTCTCTCATTTGGGGACAAGTAACACAAGTCATGGATCCAATTCCACTTGAGTCACTTTCTGAGCAGGATCTTGACCTTGTTGGAGATTCACTGCTCCGCTACACATTATGTGGGCATTTCCTGTCCATCTGTGTGTGGCTTCTGTGATTCCGCAACTATCTAAGATCTGAAAATGGAAAACATGGAGGGGACCCATGCTAAGTATCTGTTAACTCTCAACTGTGGGACAACCTTTGGAAGAGACTGTCCAGATTTAATTTGCCCCAAATCTGTTTTTTTTTTTTTTTTTTCTCTGTGTCTGTGGTACTGGGGATGGAACCCAAGGGCATTCTGCCTCTGAGCTACACCTGTATCCTTTATTATTATTATTTTTTAAGTAGGGTTTCACTAAGTTGGTGAGAGTCTCACTGTATTGCTGAGTCTTTCCCAGAACCCGAGATCCTCCCATCTCAGCCTCCCAAGTACTGAGATTACAGGTGTGGGCCACCATGCCTGACTTGTCCTAAGTTTTCAGGAGGCAGAGTCCACTGCTGTCTCTTGGCTCTTCACTGCCATGTTTCTTTCACCAGAGTGGCCTATCTGTGTCTGCTACTGATGCTGCACCTTGGCTGTATTTGGAACAGACATTTTAAGCTCCATTCAGTTAGCACTGATGTACCCTTGCTCTGTATTCCCCAGTGGAACCAGTGTGATGCTTTACCCACAGAGGCTCTGCAGATGCATTCAGTGAGCTGAACTAATGTAGAATCCACAGTCTCTAGATAAGTAGATTTTTTGTTTTATTTTTTTTTATTTTTTGCGGTACTGAGGATTGAACTCAGGGGCATTCTACCCCCGAGCTACACCCCCAGTCCTATTTTTTATTCTTTATTTTGAAACCGGGTCTCACTAAGTTGCGGAGTGCCTCACTAGGTAGCTGAGGCTGGCCATGAACCTGGATCCTTCTGTTTCAGCCTCCCAAATGCTGGGATTACAAGCATGTGCCACCACGCCCAGCTCCCAGCCCTATTTTTTATTCTTTACTTTGAAACCAGGTCTCACTAAGTTGCGGAGGGCCTCACTAAGTAGCTGAGGCTGACCTCGAACCTGGATCCTCTGGTCTCAGCCTCCCAAATGCTGGGATTATAAGCGTGCGCCACCATGCCTGGCGATAAGTAGATATTTTTTTTATGAATGAATGAGGTAAAAAGAGGAGCAAAGCCGGATGTTAACTTATTCTAAGAGTACAAAAATAATTGTGTACCAACTATTTGAATGTCAGAAAGGCAGGATTTTAGTCCCATATCCTCCCTATCTTTTTACTGCAAACATGAGCATTGCTTAAATCCTTCCCACCCTATTGATCTGAAATTTGAGTATTAAAAACCAGAACTACAATTCTAGAAATATGGACTGTATTTAATTTGTTTTGCTGTGGGGTGAGAATAGTGAAGTCTGGAAAGCATTTAACTAATCAGAGAAAGCAGGGAACAGCATGATAATTTTTGCAATAGTAACTTATAAATCTTTTTTTTTTTTTTTTTTTTTTTTTGCGGTACTGGGGATTGAACTCAGGGGCATTCTACCTCCGAGCTACACCCCCAGCCCTATTTTTTATTCTTTATTTTGAAACCGGGTCTCACTAAGTTGCGGAGTGCCTCACTAGGTAGCTGAGGCTGGCCGCGAACCCGGATCCTCTGGTCTCAGCCTCCCGCATGCTGGGATTACAAGCGTGTGCCACCATGCCCGGCTGTAACTTATAAATCTTGCTAACTTGTCTCTTTTTTTTCTCTAGCTGTCTACAAACTGGTCAGTAGCTACTGATGTCATCAGTCTCATCTTCAGACTTTGGCAGTGTGGACTGCTCTGAGCCAATCTGGAGCTGAGATGTGGAAGCATTCTGAGAGGTCAGGAATCATTATCCCTACACAGGACATCCAGCTCTTGGAAACAAACAGGAAGAGGATCAATATGGTGATGAATATTTGCCAACACAGAATTGGTTACTTCCCCCAGTGAGCCTGCTGTCACTTCTTGTGGCTTTCTGGTTCCCAGACTGAGAGCCCTCTGAATTCTGGGTAATGTTTTATTCATCTCCCTGTACATAACCGCCAAGCACTGAGAAGCCTCTCACAGTCTTTATTCAATGAAAGCATGAAAGTTGCAGCCAATCTCCAATCACCTCAACTATAGTCCTGCCCAAATGTCCTGTCAGGGATGCTCAGCTTTCTCAAGGATGTAACAAATCCCTTCCTTAGAGAAGCCTGTGGTATAGCATCAGTGCTCTATGACACTCCACTGTGCAAGCCCTGATGAAAATGTGGCTGTTTTCAGGGATGTTGCTCATGAGTCGCCTTGTCATTAGGAACAGATGTCTTTGATCTGTGCACCCATATTCTGTGATATTACAAGACCCAAGTTTAGGGGAACTACCATGTTTTGTTGAAATTACTGTTGTGCGCGCTCTCTCTCTCCCTCCCCCCTCCTTTAGTTTCTTCCTGGAAATGTCCCTGATATCTGAAATCTAAGCTTTTAACACAGGGTAATAAGAATGAAGCACTTTCGCAAACATGTGATATATGTGGTGTGCAAATCTCCCAGAACTCAAAGTACGAATGAACAGCATGATCTCTCTAAATCTAAGCAGATCCATTGAAGGTACAAATGGCTATTTCCAACTTCTCCAAGCATAGTACTTTCTCTCTAAGCTCTTACTTATTTGGGGAGCATCAAGTGTGAGGGCAGCTCCAAATTCAAGGCTCTGAGTTCTAGGGCAGGGCCTTGTGATTCTATCCCCAGCATCCCACATGGAATTAGTACTTGCAAGCAATATAAACCAGCTCCAAGTCCACCCAGTGGCCCTCCTTGGCCAGCTGCACACACTCACTGGGAAGCAGGCTTCTCTCCCAGTCCTCACTGCTTAGCTCGGGCTGCTCCTTGAGGGGTTGGATGGTATTAGGCATTCCTTAGTCTGAACCAACTTATCCTTATTCTAACCTTTTGGGTTTCCACCTATTTCACCATTACCAGGTTAATCTTCAATTATTCTCATTTTCCAAATCTGCTTTCTTTCTTCTATCTGCTCCCACAGTTTTGGATTCTCAGGCTGGGGGTTCTGCTCTGGATCCTACATGAAGTACAGACCAGGTTCAGGTCTTAGCTGCAGTACTCAGGGCACTTTAAATACACATCTCAGTTCCTGTTGGAAAAAACCAGGTAAGAAAGAATGCAGATGACCCTGCAAGGCAGACAATGTCTCTGGCTGATAATTGTCACATAAAGGATCCTCAGTCCTCCAACCACAGGAAATGAATTTTTCCATTATCTGTAGTGAACTTGGAAGAATAGCCTGAACTCTACAAGAAAATGCAGCTATCCCACACAACACCTGGATTTCAGCCTCATAAGACCCTGATCAGAGAATCCAGGCCCTTCATTCTGTACTTCTTCCACTGTGCTATCAGCAGTTGCTTATATCTCCAGAGGTGAACTCCAGGAGTCAGGGACCTGAGTTTTTTCCCCATGCAATCCCTCAGTCAGTACAAGACTTTGCTACCCTATAAAGCCCAGTGGTCTGCCATCATCACAGGTTGGAGGTGGGGGGTCAATGACCAAGAATTCCACTGTGGCCTAACAATCTTTAATCCCAAAAGATCCCAGAATTGGAAGGTGTGAAGGATTTTTAAAGTAAAAGAAGTTGTACCTTTTTTTCTTTTTTTGTACTGGGGATTGACCCCAGGGACAATCTACTTCTGAACTACACTCCCAGCTCATTTTATTCTTTCTAGGAAATAACAAATCCTGATCCAAAAGTTATCTGCTTATGAAGAAAGACAAGAAGACAATTGCAAAGACAAAGAAAAGAATGCCTGGGAGGGCAGGACTTTTGCATAGAGTAGGAAACTCTAGAAACCCAGACAGAGCAGAGGGACTGCAAGAGGCCTGAATGCTCTTCCCTGTCCCTAACCCCCAAATTGATTTAATATCATTCTCAGAGATGCAAACCTAAGAGAAGGCAGAGAGATTTGGGGTGACCCCCTGTTGTTAGTTGATGGTCCTTGTTTTCTGTCCTCAAGGAAAATTGCATGGAGGAAATCCTGGGGCAAGATGGAGCCTGAGAAAGGACTTATACACCTATAACAAGTTGTAACATCTTTGTTCTTGTGATTCTATGGTGTAATTGTGAGCCCTCTGGACTCTAAATCCAGTGATTCCTTTCAGTGGAAAACAAAGTTTTTACTCAGGGACAGAACTGGTTCTCAAAAGCAGTCTGACTCAAATAGAGTGGATAGAACATGGCTTCGCCTTCAAAGTTCCCCTCCACATCCTGGTTTAAGGCATGAGGAGGTTTTGGTCCCAGGGAAGGAAGCTGAGCAGACCAGGGCTGTTCTAGTTCCTGCTGCTTCCCCAATACCATTTGCAGAGTGCAAGCCTGTAGATTGGATTGACCCATATGTGGTTGGGCAACCTTTGGTGAGGATTTTTTGGCTGTTTGGGATCCTCCCTCTTTTTTTTTTTTTTTTTTTGGCTGTACTGGGGGTGAACTCAGGGGCATTCTACCTCTGAGTTATACCCCCAGCCCTATTTTTTATTCTTTATTTTGAAACCAGGTCTCACTAAATTGTGGAGTGCCTCACTAGGTAGCTGAGGCTGGCCTCGAACCCAGATCCTCCGGTCTCAGCCTCCCAAATGCTGGGATTACAAGTGTGTGCCACCACGCCCAGCTCCTCCCTCTTCTCAATTACTCATCTGTGAAGTTACATTAGTGTCTCACCAAGGCTTAGTGAGTGTGCCCTGGTGAATTTCTCCATGTTGGGCTTTTCCCTATCGTTGCCTATGCCTTGGGGAGAGGACACCACCACTGCAACACATATGGTACTATAATAGCCCTGGGGGTTATTACAGAGCACATCTAGTGACCTGCTCATGCTCTGAGTCCTGGGGCTGATTGTATCTCCAGATTGACAGGGAGCTGTCCATGGCCAGAAAGCATCCTTGGGCGGTCTAACGGTTAGATGAGCCACCCAGGGGTGGAATCTGAATTTTCTTTTCCAACTCCCTTTGGTCATAGAGCTACCTGAGCTACCTGCTCTAACAATCAGACTGATGGAGCCTCAGGTGTCTATTCCTGGGGAGCCCACCTGACCCTGTGCAGCTCTGCTGGTAGCTGGCCTTATCCTGACTCTGCTTAGTGACTTGACAATTCTGACACTCGCAGCTGACTCTCTAGCATCTAGGGTAAAAGACATCAGCACTGAAAAGGTTGTGGCCATTGAATTGTCCACCCTGAGATTTCATTGACCAACCCCTCTCTGCCACACAAATCTACTAGTTTGGCATTGCTCTGCAGGTCTCTTGACAGAAAATGATCCATTTGGGAAACACTATCTCTCAGGTTCCTTAATCCCTTCATCCATTAGGCTGGAGCAGCTTTTCCTCTACTGAGTGGGCCTAGTACCGACTGGGGGCATTTCTTCTTATTTCCACAGGATCCTCTCCAGCCAGCTGTTAACAGATTTCATCCTTCGTGTATCTGCTGATACCTGCTAGATGTTCTCTTGTTCCAGATTCTGACACCTCTCTTGGGGGAAATGCCTCAGTCTCCAAATGAATCACTGGAGTCTTCCAGGGATTCCAGTATCTGTGGAGATCAGAGGTCTTGATCCAGGTGTGCTTCTGGGGCCAAGGTTAGAGTTGGAAACCATTGGTCCTCTTTGTCCTGCCCAGAAAAGAAGCCTTAGTATATGACCAGATGGAACCACCTTCATCCTCATCTTTAGTTAAAAAACAAAAGACAGAAAAATAGTCAAGAGTTCAGAAAAATCTTTAAATATAGCTAAAATGATGGCCACCAAAATCTCTCTAGTTTTGAAACTTTCAGTGATTACAAGGCTGTAAAATACAAGTAGAGTTCAGGGCTCACTTTGGAGGGTCTAGATAGGGTGAGGACCCAAAGAAGGTAGCTTAGGGAGGAAGGAGAGACACAGGAGCAATAAAGGGGAGAAGGGGATAAAAGGAGGAAGGGAGGAGCCAGGCATTCACAAAACAGTTTAGATGATCCCCCTGTTTCCTGGGATCCCAATTCTGGAGCACTTCTGTGTAGAGTTTGAAAATACCATCTCCTCCTCTTCCTCTTTCTCTTGTCTTCCTCTCTTCATCTTCCTCCTCCTCCTCCTCCTCCTCCTCCTCCTCCTCCTCCTCCTCTTTCTTTTTTCTCTCCCTCTGCCAGGGATAGAACCCAGGGCATGAGGCATGCTAGGCAATGTGGTTCTACAGGAAAGGTTCAAACCTAATCATCCGACATTTGTCCTTGTGAGGTTCCTTGTCATTGCTTGGGGAATGGGTTGGCCAGTTAGTGACTGGGAGCCAAGTCAAGACACTGTTGGGTTCCATGGGGTTAAACAACCAGCAGCCCCTGCATGGTTCTGGATAATCACCTGAGCAGTGACACCACCTGATTCTACTGGTGGGTGATTTTGGCTGTCACCAGCAACACTATCATGATGGACGTCTTTGACAGACATGTTCTTTTTTTCTTCTTTTTTTGTGGTACTGGGGATTGAACTTAGGGGCATTCTACCTCTGAGCTATACCCCCAGCCCTATTTTTTATTCTTTATTTTGAAACAGGCTCTCACTAAGTTGCAGAGCGCCTCACTAGGTAGCTGAGGGTGGCTGTGAACCCGGATCCTCTGGTCTCAGCTTTCCAAATGCTGGGATTACAAGCGTGCGCCACCACGCCTGGCTCCATTCTGCCTTCTTAGGGTACACGGCCCCAAGGGGAGATGGGTATTCCCCAGACAGGGATGACCTACAGGGGGCAGGGCTGGGATGGAGGACCCAGAAGAGACATCTGAGTCTGAAGTTGGGGGTGAGAAGGCTGAGCCCTGGAAATCAAGAAGGGACACGACTAGCTGAAGGCCACAGAGCTGGAAGCAACAGAGCTGGGCTTTCCCACAAGGTCTCTGTGACTCCAAAATCCTACTTATTGGACCTAAACCATCACTGTGGTGACTCCTAATCCTGGGGCTTCCCTTGGTCCCTTCCTGTCACACCCTGGGTTATTACTGATGAAAGATTTCTCCTTCACTGATTCTCTTTAACCTTTAGCCTAAACACAAGACTTGCAACCTCAGGTTTGCTGAACCCACAGGAAGTGCCATTTGTGGTTCTGTTGTATGTGCCAGACACTGTTCCAAGCACTGGACATTTGGTGAGTGACTCATTGGAATGCCTAGGCAAGTTCCTAGCACCTAGGGCTGGTGGTGGGTGGGACAGAGATACCAAGACCTCTCACTCAAGTTTCTGCCATGCCTTCCTTGGTGCACATAAAAATGAACCCAAGGTTCCATGCAATGCTCTGGGGAGCCAGGCAGCTCTCTTCTGCTGAGCATGGAGATTCCTGGACTCCTGGGTCTTAAATAGGATTTGTCCTCTCTGGTCTTCCTTATCTGGGTTGCTAAGTTCCCAGACCAACAGCCCATGCTTTGTCAGCATCTACATGAGAGGCTAATTTTTTTTTTTGTCTCTTCCAAGGCCCATGGTCTTCTAAGATTTAAGGTTTATAACTTTCTTAGTGTTGGCCTTCATTTTATCTTCATTGCCATGCCAACACAGAAGGCTCGGGACAGAAGAAGTCCAAATAGCAGGCTGGTATGAGTAGGAAGCAGCTTGTCTTAACCTTTTAAATGCTTGCTCTGCTTTAGGACAGGTAATAGAATGAAATTATTTACTCATATGTTCCTAATTGCATTAAGACCATAATTTCAGAGAATTTTCCAAACATAGAAAAAGACTTGGATTTCCACGTGCAGGAGACATAAGAACATTGTTAAGACAAGATCAAAGAAGGACCTCCCCATGTCACATAATAATCAAAATGTCTAACATAGAGGCCCAGGAAAGAATCTTAAAAGCAGTGAGAACAAAAGAAAGGGTGACGCTGAGGGGCAAAACAATAAAAATCAATCCAACTTCACAACCCAAGCCTTGAATGGCAGGAGGGACTGGTATGAAGTACTCCTGACCCTGGAAGAAAACAACTTCCAACCAAGACTGATATATCTAGCAAAGATATCATTCAAAATTGATGGAGATATAAAAAAATTCCAAGATAAGCAGAATCTTAAAAAATTCATGGCTGGTGCAGGCGCCAAAGCTGCTGGGCTTCTTGCGTTGGTGGACACCGTGCTCCCGCTGCCGCCAGCGAGTACAACTGCCGCTGCCCGCTCGCCTCGCCGCCTTCCGCCTTGGCGGCCCCGGCGGTGCCTTGGCAACGTTTGAGGTGAAAGACAGCAACGGGACGACTTGTATAATGGCCAACTTCTCTGCTGCCTTCGTGATAGGCTATGAGACTCAGCACGGTTCTCAGAATGCGTCCTTTGACCTGCCATCTTCTGCACAAGTACTGAATAGCAGCAGCTCTTGTGGAGAAAATGCTTCTGATCCCAGCCTCACAATTGCTTTCGAAAGGGGTCACTTACTGATCCTCAACTTCACAAGAAATGTAACACGTTACCATGTCCAGCTCATGCGCTTTGTTTATAACTTGGCAGACGCACAACATCTTCCCAATGCAAGCTCCAACGAAACCAAGAGTGTGGAATCTGTAACTGACATCAAGGCAGAAATAGACAAGAAGTACAGGTGTGTCAGCGCCACCCAGATCCACATGAGCAACGTGACTGTCACCCTCCGTGATGCTACCATCCAGGCCTACCTGTCAAACAGCAGCTTCAGCGAGGGAGAGACCCGCTGCAAGGAGGACATACCTTCCCCAACCACAGCGCCACCTGCTCCACCCCACCCCTCGCCCGCCCTGTGCCTGAGAGCCCCGCTGTGTCCAAGTACAACGTGAGCGGCGACAATGGGACCTGCCTGCTGGCCAGCATGGGGCTGCAGCTGAACGTCACCTACGTGCAGAGAGACAAGACTGTGACCAGGGTGCTCAACATCAATCCAAACGAGACCACGTGAACTGGGAGCTGCGGCGCACGGCTGGTGGCTCTGGAGCTGCGGAGTGAGAAGAGCACGGTGCTGCTCTTGCACTTCAGAATGAATGCAAGTTCTAGCCGGTTTTTCCTACGAGAGATCCAGTTGAACATGACTCTTCCCGACGCCAAAGAGCCCACCTTCAAAGCCGCCGACCGCTCGCTGAGAGCCCTGCAGGCCACCCTGGGGAACTCCTACAAGTGCAACGCCGAGGAGTACGTCTGCGTCACCCAGGCCTTCTCCCTCAACATCTTCCAAGTGTGGGTCCAGGCTTTCAAGGTCGAAGGGAACAGGTTTGGGTCTGTGGAGGAGTGTGCGCTGGATGGGAACAGCATGCTGATCCCCATCGCCGTGGGGGGCGCCCTGGCAGGGCTGGTCCTCGTCGTCCTCATCGCCTACCTCATCGGCAGAAAGAGGAGTCACACAGGCTACTAGACCATTTAGCGGCGGGCGGGCGGGCGCGCCGCAGATGCGGCAGAGGCACGCCCTGTTCTCACATCCCCAGTCTTAGCTTGGTGTGGAGGGAGGCACACTTTCTGGCAAAATGTTTTCAAATCTGCTTTATCAAATGTGAAATTCATCTTGCAACATTTACTATGCACAAGAGTAACTATTGAAATGACGGTGTTAATTTTGCTAACTGGGTTAAATATTTTGCTAACTGGTTAAACGTTAATATTTACCAAAGTAGACCTCTAAGGAGAGCAAGAGTGCTTTTCTGAATTGGCACGGGCTCCACTCATTTGAATTTTTAAGATTTGGTGTTGTTTTCTTCATTCTTTGCTCAGATTTAAGCCTTACAAAGGGAAATCTTTGGTCTGAATACTCGGGACTGATGATGCGTGGTTAAATTGTTCGACAGGCATGCTTAAGAAATTAAAAACAGGAGAGCAGGGAGACCTTACCATGGAAGGCTCCAGGGTGAGCATTGGGTGCTCAGATGAAGCTCTGGTCAGGGGGTCGACCTGCATATAGCAGGTCCAGGCTGGGCGTGACCTCAGTGTTTCCATGCCCTGCTGCCCAAGAGCTGGCACTTTTCTAAACATAAAAAGGGTGTTATTTTTATTTACTTTTGTAAAGTGGTTTCCAGTCTTCTGTTGGCATTCAGGGTGACTGTTTCTGCACTGTGTACAATGATAGATTCACTCTGCTGACGTCGCCGCCACAGCTTGGGCGGGTTGCACACTGAGGGTCAGCTCACTTAACGCATTGCCTGTAACGATGCTAATAAAAAGTCTCTTTGTTTAAAAAAAAAACAAAAAACAAAAAACAAAAACAAAACATGGCTACTGAGCCAGCACTAGAGAAAATACTTAAAGAAATAATCATAAAGAAGAAAAAAGAAGCAAATTCCAGAACCAGAGAAGAGGTGAACTCCACCAGGTGGGCAACTAAGCAAAGGAGAAATAAAATGATATCAAAAATAATATAGAACACAAAATGACAGGAAACAAAAATCATATTTCAATAATAACACTGAACGTCAAAGGTCTTAATTCTCTAATTAAAAGACATAGACTGGCAAAGCAGATTAAAAAACATAATCCAACTATATGCTGCTTGCAAGAAACTCACCTTAGAGCCAAAGATATCCACATACTAAAGGTGAAAGGATAGAAAAAGATATATCATGCAAATGGAGACTGAAAACAGGCAGGGGTAGCAATGCTCACATCCAACAAAACAGATTTTAAGCTAAAACACATCAGAAGAGACAAAGCAGGGCACTTCTTATTAAGAAGATAATGATAGTAAACATTTCTCCAAATGTGGGTGCACCCTCATTTGCAAAACAAACTCTCTGGGACATTAGGTCTCTAATAGACCCAAATACAATAATATTGGGAGACTTCAACACACCACTCACACCACTAGATCAATCTTCCAGACAAAAGATGAGTAAAGACTCTTCAGACCTAAAGAATACCATAAACCAAATGGACCTAATAGACATATACAGAATATTTCGACCAGCAAGAACTGAATACTCATTCTTCTCAGTTGCCTAAGGAATATTCTCCAAAATAGACCATATCCTGGGCCACAAAGAAAGCACCATCAAAGTAAAAAGTTGTAATATAATTCCCTGCATCTTTTCAGATCAAATGGAATGACAGTAGAAATCAACAACAAGAAGACCAAAAGAAATTACATAAATACATGATACACTCTTGAATGAGAAATGGATCAGAAGAGAAATAAGGGGAGAAATAAAAATATTCCTGGAATTAAATGAAAATAGAGACACAATGTACCAAAATCTATGGGACACTTTGAAGGTGGTATTAAAAGGAAAATTTATAGTGTTGAGTGACTACATAAGAAAAACAGAAAGTCATCAAGTAAACCACCTAATGACACCCCTCAAGGACTTAGAAAAATGGGAAGAGTCCAATCTAAAGCCAGCAGAAGGCAGGAAATAATTAAAATCAGAGCAGAAATAAATGAAATACAGAATAAAAAAATACATAGGATCAACAAATAAAAAAGCTGGTTCTTTGAAAAGATTAATAAGATAGACAACCCCTTAACCAACCTAACCAAAACAAAGAGAGAATAAACCCAAATTATTTAAATCAGAAATGAAAAAGGAGACATCACCACAGACATTGGGGAAATTTAGAGGATTATCAGAAACTATTTTGAAAATTCATATTCCAATAAACTGGTAAACATGGAAGAAACTGACAGATTTCTAAATACATACAACCTACTTAATTGAGTCAAGAGGATATAGAAAACCAAAACTGACCAATAGTAAGCAAAGAAATAGAAATAGCAATAAAAATTCTGCCATCAAAGTAAAGCCCAAGTCCAGATGGGTTTCCAGCTGAATTCTGCAAAACCTTTACAGAAGAACTAGTCCCATGACTTCACAAGTTATTTAGTGAAATCAAAAGAGATGGAATTCTTCCAAACTTCTTCTATGAGGCCAGTATCACATTAATATCAAAATCAAATAAAGATACCTTAAAAAAGAAAATTACAGACCAATATCATTGATGAATATCAATGCAAAAATTCTTTTTTTTTCATTTTTAGCACGGATTTTTATACATTTCTTGGGTACAACAGGGTTAATCACACATCTTTGTTGGGTACAAGCTAGTATAGGTAAAGACATCCATGCACACATTTCTCATTAACCCTTCCCCAATTTCCATCCCCCTCCCTCCTTCTCAAGGTCAGTTTAATGATTGACTTTGATGTGATCTTGTAAGTACATCATGCTCATTAGGGTGTCCTCACCTCCCCCCATCACCTTCCGTTAAATCAAATTCTTTGTTCACCTAAGAATTCTCCTTCATCTGGAGTCCCTCTTATGTCCCATTTTCTCCCTAGCTTCCACATATTAGGAAGAGCATTCGATTTTTAACTTTTTGTGACTGACTAATCTCACTTAACATAATGTTTTCCAGTTCCTTCCATTTCCTTGCAAATAACATGATTTTGTTCTTCTTTAAGGCTGAGTAAAATTCCATTGTGTACATATCCCATAGTTTTGTAATCCATTCATCTGTTGATGGACATCTTGGCTGGTTCCATAGTTTGGCAAT
>PVLC010037020.1:0-15488 GCA_004027655.1 Graphiurus murinus | reverse complement strand
TCTTTCTTTCTTTCTTTCTTTCTTTCTTTCTTTCTTTCTTTCTTAATACTGGGGATTGAACCCAGGGGCATTCTACCTCCGAGCTACATCCCTAGCCCCAGTCCTATTTTATTTTTATTTGGAAACAGGGTCTCACTAGGCTGATGAAAGTCTCACTACTTGCTGAGGCTGTCCTCGAACCTGGGATCCTCCTGTCTCAGCCTCCCAAGTACTAGAATTACAGCATGTGCTATCACGTCTGGCTTTCTCCTTCCTTCCTTCCTTCCTCCTTCCCTCCCTCCTTCCCTCCCTCCCTTCCTCCTTCCTTCCTTCAATACTTTTGAGATGATTTTATTTATTTATTTTTGTGGTACTTGGGATTGAACCCAGGGGCAGTCTACCTCTGAACTACAACCCTAGTCCTTTTTTATTATTTGTTTTGAAACAGGGTCTTGCTAGGTTGGTGAGAGTCTTGCTAGGTTGCTGAGGCTGTCCTCGAACCTGTGATCCTCCTGTCTCAGCCTCCCAAGTACTGGATTTCTACTGAGCTGATTTTTTTTTTTTTTTTTTTTTTTTTGCAGCCCAAAAATACAGTCCTGGTACAATTTAATTACCAAATAAATTAGACATTTTTTCTTTCACCCTCAAGCATTCTTCCTTGTTGACCATTTTCTTTGAAGCAAATTGTCCAATTTTAAGAGATTGAGCTACACATCTAAGTAGTTGTATGTATGATCAGACTACTGGGAACTTGTATGGGTATACTTGATAAATGTTTCAGGAGGCACAGAATTTTTTCTGCCCTCTCGTTTTATTTTCTGGCAGTGGTTCTTGTAATTCTCTGGTTTTTCAGCAGTAAAAACAAATTGTAGCCAGATGTGTGATGCACACCTCTAACTCTAGTACTTGAGAGACTGAGACAGGAGGACTGCAGTTTCAAGGTCAGTCTCAGCAACTTAGCGAGACGCTGTACAAAAGTAAAAAAATAAGAAGAGATAAGGGTATAACTCAGAGATAAAATGCCCCTGAGTTCAACCAAAAAAAAAAAAAGTGGAAACAAATATGTCAAATTGCTAATTAAGCTCTGAGCACTCTGGTCTTTAATGTCGTTTTCTAGTGCAGCAGGTTGGGGGCCAACATGGCTGTAGTGCCGAAAGGACTGGGGAAGACTAGCTGCAGGGCGCCATGGGCAAGGAGAACCAAGGCTGGAGTTCCTTCGGAAGCCTGAAGCTTTGAGGGTCCATCATCAGGGTTGGAATATGGGTTCTTCAGTCAGTCAACTTGGGCTGGCCGAGCCACGTAGAGGACACAAGGGACCCAAGTCCCCGAGCCCCATGCTGCTCTTCCTAATGAGACCACTGAGGCACACGGACTTCCTTCTCCAGAATGCCCAGTGTTTCCACTGCAGGGAGCTGCCAGGCTTGCTTCTCTGTGAGAAATAACTGCCAGCAACCCACAGTGCCCTGAGCAGCCATTCATTGCATCTTTTATTGAGGAATTTCTGGTGATGAGTCAGTTTTTGTGAGCAAAAACTTTCTTACAGATCATTTAGTCCTCACAATTGTACACTGCTTCTTTTGTGAATTACACCTTCTGGGGACTCAGCTTTAAATACAAGTAGTGAATATAAAAGTGCACCACCGTACTTCTCACTGTAAGGAAAATAATACTAGTAGCAACATCATTTTCCCCAAATAAGTCAGGCAAAGAAAGTCTCAATGACTAAATCTGTACCTTGCATCTCTGGAAAATGCAACTGGTGGGGACTCCAAAAGCAGCGAATGAGCAGACAGTGCCACTGCACGTTGCTGTGAGCTGCTTCTCTAGGGAGTTGTAGGTGTTGGTACTCAGCTGGAGTTTGCTTCTCTATAAGAGAGAACAATTGTTTATTATTCAGATTTACTTCTTTTTATTTATCTGTTATTTATTATTATTATTTGGTTCTGGGGATTGAACCCAGAGACATTCTACCTCTGAGTTATACCCCTAGCCTATTTTATTTTGAAACAGGGTCTCTCTAGGTTGCTGAGAGTCTTGCTAAGTTGCTGAAGATGGTCTTGAAGCTGAGATCCTCTTGTCTCAGCCTTCCAACTACTGGAATGACAGACATGGGCCATTACAAGCAGCTCAGATTTACTTCTTACGTGGTTTATTGAAGTACTCAGGGTAGGTACCTAGCTGCTTCATGTCTTAGTCATTTAGCAAACAATTCTATTATATTACAGGCACTGATCTGTGCACTTGGGAAAGGTTAGTAAGTAAAATGGGCAGAAAACCCTGACTTCTTAGAGCTCATCTTCCAGTGAAGGGAGAAAAATAACTCAAAACATAATAAATAGTCGAACTATATATTATGTCAGTAAACCATAAGATGCTATAGAAAAAGTAGAGCATGATAAAAGGTTTGGGCAGGTGGAACAAGTTGTAATTTTAAATAGAGGAGACAGAATATGTATCATGGAGAGTGTGACATTCGAGAAAAGATTTACAGAAGGTGAAGTATTAGCTAAGTGGATTTGGAGGCAAAGAATGCTCTAGCCAGGTGAAAGACTTGGGGCAAAACCTTATCTATAGTAGTCTAGTAATACAGTATCTAGTATTCTAGTAGTGTATTATAGTATTCTAGAATTCTAGTATTACTAGCATCTAGAAATATAGTAATCAGGGCAAAACTAATTTATAGTAATAGAAAGCAGAAAAAAAAGAGGCATAGATTTGCAGATGAATTTCCTTTCCTATAAAATGCAGGTAACTGGGCAGAGGATGTAGCTCGGTGTAGAGTGCTTGCTTAGTGTACAGGAGCCCCTGGATTCAATCCTCAGCATTGCATCAAAACAAACACACAAATATATATTGTACACACACATATAGCAGGTAATAATTATGCCTGCATGAGAGGCTTAAATGAGATCATTTATGTTAATTTCCGATCATGATGCCTGATGCTAACTAAAAAGGCCTGGCCTAAGCTGGGCATGGTGGCACACACTTGTATTCCCAGTACTTAGGAGGCTGAGACAGGAGGATTGCAGGTTCGAAGTCAGCCTCTGCAAATTAGTGAGGCTCTCCACAACTTAGTGAGACCCTGTTTTCAAATAAGAAATACAATAGTTCTGGGGCTATAATTTGGAGGTAGAATTCCTCTGGATTCAATCCCCAGTACAAAAGTTAATTAATTAATTAATTTTTAAAAAGGCCTGACCTCCCAGATACTTAGGAGGCTGAGGCAGGAGGATCATCAAGTTCAAGGTCAGTCTGGGAAATTTAGCAACACCCTGTATCAAAACAAAAAAACAAAAGGGGCAGGGATGTAGCACTGTGGTAAAGCTGAGGTTTCCCAGGTCTGGAAAAAATACACTAATTTTTTTTTTTTTTTTTTTTTTTTTTTTTTTTTTTTGCGGTACTGGGGATTGAACTCAGCTCCGAGCTATACCCCCAGCCCTATTTTTTATTCTTTATTTTGAAACAGGGTCTCACTAAGTTGCAGAGTACCTCACTAAGTAGCTGAGGCTCTCCATGAACCTGGATCCTCCAGTCTCAGCCTCCCGAATGCTGGGATTACAAGCGTGCACCACCACGCTCAGCAATATACTAATTTTTATTACTAAAATCTCTGGGCAATGCTGTTCCCTCTCCAGCTGACCCCTAGGCGGCGCCCAAGGCCTTCCCTTCTTCTTTTACTTTTCTCTCACTAGAATCTTCAAATTTATATGCAGGATGAAATGGACTGATTCCCAATGGCAACTGAGTCCTTTGTAGTGAGGGCTGGAAAACCCAACGTAGTGTCAAACTTCAGTGTGGACAGAATTACTTGAGGAGCGTGTTTAAATGCACATCTGCAGCAGGCCCAACCACCAGAGATTCAAATTAAATAACTAGGAAAGGGTCAGGGGATCGGCGTTCCACCCACCCAGGTGATTCCAGTACATGTGCTTCCACACTGCTCTAGTGTGAGAAAAATTAAAGAATAGTAACTGGCCTAGAGCAAATATTCTCTTCCTCTTTTCTTCCTGGAACATTGGAATGATTTTGCTCCTCTTTCCCTCTCTCCCACGCAGCCAGTGAGGTAAGCCAGTCAGGGTCCTTCCTCAGACCCAGAGGTGCCAGCAGGGTCAGGATGGCTCCACAGAACACACATATGCCCTGGCTTGGCTTGGGCTGACTTTCACCTGTCTATATCACATGAGACACAAAGTGGTGCCAGCTACTCCGCATCTGGCCCCAAATCAGCTCTGCTTGGCCTGGACAGATTTGACCTTCCCAGGGTTGATATAAAATTTGAATTTGTTTCCAACATTTAGAACTCAGATGACCTTCACATCCAACCTCAGGTTTTCTATTTTCTCAAACAACACGACTTGACACCTGGCCCTTCGTGCCCACAGAACAGTGGCTTCCTTTAGTTGGGCTTGGACTTTGTAATTTGCCACTGTCTCCTTCATTCCTTGTCGTCCTCCCTCTCCAGAATCAAAGCCAAGTGTCAGTTGCTATTTCTTCATACATATACTTGTGTTTTCCTGAAAGCTGAGGGAAATGAAATCTTTCTTTGGAAAATAAGGACACAAGAGAGTCTATCTTCTTCAAAAATAAAATTTGTCACACTAGACCCATTCTCTCTAATTGATCTGACTCTCCTTCTCTGGGTATTTAAGTTTGCTATCCCTGACCTACCCCTTAATCCAGAGGGGAAAAGTTGTCTTTATATTTTAAAATGACATGGCATACTATTCATCAGTAAAATAGAGTAAATTACTAATGCATGAGAAAATGAATAAATTTCAAAAAGTAGGCTGAGCAAAAGAAGTCAGAAACAAAAGCATATACTGTATAATTCCATTTAGATGAAATTCTAGAAAACACAAAATTAATCTATAGTAATAGAAAACAGGTCATTGGTTTCCCAGGGCAAATATTAGCTACAGAGAGCATGGAAAAAAATGTTTCTAGAATGATGGAAATGTTCTACATCTCAATTGCAGTGGGGCTTCTGTACAAGGATATACATTTGTTAAAACCTACTGAGGTGTACATTTTTTAAATTTTATTTATTTATTATTTTGGTAAGGAGGATTGAGCCCACAGGGCATTCTACCTCTGGGCTACACGCCCAGCAATATTTTATTTTTTATTTTTAAATGGGGTTTAAGTTGCTGAGGATCTCACTAAGTAGCTGAGACTGGCCTGAAACCTGCAATCCTCCTGTCTCAGCCTCCCAAGTACTGGGATTACAGATGTGTACCACTGTGCCTGGCATCTAAGCTGTACATTTTAAATAAGGCATTTTAAATGCCAATTATATCTAATAAAGTTGACTTTTTAAAAGTTTCCTAATAGAGTTGTCTGAGGAAAGATGAAATAAGTGGGTTCTGGCTTTTTTTCACATATCAGCATTGTAAATCTACCACAGAAGGTAGCAGAACAAAATTCGGATTTTCAAGATTCATAAGCATCGTGAGCAATAGTTAAATCTCCTGCAGACATTAATAACATGTGGCAGCAGGTGCAGTTGATAGTTGTGGCGGTAGAGGAGAGAGGGAGATGGGTTGGATCCAGTTCCCAGGAGACTTTAAAGTGCTCGTAGAGCTACTCTTCAGGGCCTGGCTCACTCTGGAGAGAACATCAGCACTGCCCTGGAGAGGACCTCTAGATGGATGAGGCATTGACAGAAAGGTGGGGGCTTTTCTTCCTTTCTTTCTTCCTTCTCCAACTCTTCTCCCTTCCCTTCTTCCTATTCCTTCCCTAGACTCAAGCTCAGGAACTTCAACCTGAAAAAGCACTTTGCATACATGGTGGGCCACACTCCATGAAGTCTGGCATTAGCATCTGTGAGCATTGTCCTATAGAGCTTTGCAGGCTCCACTCCGAAGACATGCAGGGCTCCAGGGTGTCAGCCTTGAGCTTGGTGGCATGGGTGGCCACCATCCTGTCTTTCCTCCTATTTCTTGTGTTTCTTAGTCAAGGGTAAGGAAAAAGCAGTGTTGGAAATGCAAGACTCTGACTTTAATGGTTGGCTTGACCTACTTAGGAGAAACAGAACCCTCAGTGCATTCAGGATAGAAGTATAGTTACATGGGAGAAGGAACAGGTGCTGTGGGTACCCCCACTGTGTGCTCCTGTCCTTTCACCACTCCCACACAACCTGTCTGGTCTCAGCAGCAGCACCTGCATTGCTTAAAGGTTTTCCAAAGTGGCTGCACCATTGTGCATTCCCAGCAGTACCTCAGCGTTCCAGTTGCTCCTCATCTTCAATGGCACATGGTAATGTCAGGTTTTTTGTTTGTTTGTTTTTTTATTAAAGTTATGCTGATAGGTGTAGTGCTAGCTCATTGTGATTTATTTATTTATTATTTAATGGTGCTAAGAGTGAACCCAGGAGCATTCTACCTCCAAGCTATACCCCCAGCCTTTTTTACTTTTGTTTTTGTTTTTGAAACAGGGTCGTGCTAAGTTGCTGAGAATTGCTGAGGTTGGTCTTAAACCTGTGATACTACTGTCTCAGCCTCCCAAGTACTGGGATTACAGGTATGTACCACCACAACTGGTTTTGTTGTGGTTTTAATTTACATTTTCCTTTTTATCAATGATGTTGAGCATCTTTCATGTGTTTATTAGCTCTCCATATATCTCCTTGACTATTTTTTTTTTAAGTTAGGTCATTCAAAACCATCTACCTTCCTTCCCCCACCAGTATTGGGAATTGAGCCCAGGGGCATTCTACCTCTGAGTCACACCCCCAGCCCTATTTTCTTTTATTGGTACATTGTAATCATACATCTTTGTTAGGTACAAACTGGTAGAAGCATACATGCACACATCTCTCATTTAACCCTTCCCCAATTCCAGCCCCACTCCCTCCTCCTCCCTCCTTCTCAAGTTCAGTTTAGTGATTGACTTTGTATGTGAAAGTACATCATGTGCATTAGGGTGTTTCCCTCCCTCCCATCACCTTCAATTAAGTCACCTTCTTTGCTCATCTAAGATTTCTCCTTCTTCGTCTAGAGTCTCTTTTATGTCCCACTTTCTCCCTAGCTTCCACATATTAGGGAGAGCATACAATTTTTTACTTTTTGTGATTGACTAATCTCATTTAGCATAATGTTTTCCAGTTCCATCCATTTCCCTGCAAATGACATGATAGGCCAGCCCTATTTTTTATTCTTTCTTTTGAAACAGGGTCTCACTAAGTTGTGGAGGGACTAAGTAGTTGAGGTTGGCCATGAACCTGCAATCTTCCTGTCTCAGCCTCCCATGTACTATTTCTGTATATGTTCCTTGTGCCCATGCAAGGGTTTGTGTAGGATATATAACAGAAATACAATTATTAGCTACTAGGTTGTATCTTTCTACTTAAATGGCTGAACTGATTGACAATTCCACAACATAGAGTAATTTACGATTCCACAATTTCAACAGATCTCAAGACTCTGAAATTATTGCTAATATGATACGATGAAATAGTGCATAACGTGGCTTGAAGTAAGATTTTATCACATCATAAAGAACTCTGAGATACATTAAGCATCATTTACAGCTCAGCATGGTGGTGCATGCCTACAATCCCAGCACTTGGGAGGCTGAGACAGGAGGATCACAGGTTCAAGGTCAGTGTGCAATAACTTAGTGAGACTCTGTCTCAAAATAAAAAAATAAAAAGGGTCAGAGGTGTAGCTCAGTGGTAGAATACTCCTGGGTTCAATCCCCAATCCCCTCCCCCAACACACACATCATCATTCACATGCAGATCTGAGCTGCCTATGTCCTGGGTACATTAGAGGATGATGGTACATTAGAGGCATGGGTTAGTAAAGCTATTTCCTTCTGCCATACTGCTAACATTCCTCTGTGGGCTGGTAGCTGGGTTAACCCAGGAAAGAGCAAGTGGAAGAGTATGTTAGCCTCACGCTTAACCACTAGGGAGCACAGAAAACTCTGTATCTTCCCTAACAACCACACTGTCCTGCTGAAGGGTAAGACCTCAAACACAGGTCACAGACAAAATAGACACCAAGGATAAATTGAAGGCACTGTATGAGAGACCAGAGTCTGAAGGGAAGAGAAAAGGGATTATAAATTAATTAAAGTAGAAGTGCGAAAAACACACTTTTGGAGCTCTTTGGGAAGGCTTCATGTTCTCTTTACTTTTCTCTGAACTCACAAAGGTGGATGGTCCCTAGCATCCCTCTTCTGCTGGAAAGGGGGTGCTCCCATCCTTTGAATGCAAAGCAAACATCAGAGTTGGGCCCTCATGCAACTGAGGACTACTGTAGGCCAGGATAAAAGTCCTATGGTCCATGCAAAATCCAGATTGGCCTGCCTAGTGGTCTCTAAGGACAGAGGCCCTGGGATTTTGCACACGGGGCTGTCACAACAGACAGCTGGTGTGCCAGGTTCTGCCTTTGCTCCCTGTGGTTCCAGTTCAGCTCAGCTTTTGACTCAACTTGTCCATTTTTCTCTCACTCATTTGCTCTCTATCACTCTCTATCTCTCTCCTTCCTTGTTCCTGCTCTCTGCTTGCTCACTTTGACTTCCCTGACTTACCCCTCTGCATTCTCTGATGACTTGAGTTTGGACTCACTTCTGTTCCTCTCCTTTCCTTGTCAGTTCAGGAAGCATCTCCAAGTCCAGTTCATTCTCCTCTCCCGGGCCCCAAACCATGGCATGCATAATGGACCTGGATGGATCCCTCTCCTTGGCCAACTCTTCTTGATTTGGGCACCCTCAAGAATTTCAAATTCCTTATTCTTAAAGGAGTGCAATAAAATAGATTGAGTAGGCCACCAACAAAATTATGTCAAGTACTCTTTTGTAGAATAAATCTGATTCATTAGTTCATTTATTGCCTTGGACTCTAACAATAGTAAAAATTACTTAAATATTTAAATAATATTATTTAAGTAAATTGGCACTGTAGTAGCATGTTTTAGAAAAAAAATTGATCTGTAATTCAAGCACAGGGAAAACAGAGTTGTAGCTATACAATAGGGAGGATTGCTTAAGAGTACCTTTCCAGAATTCTCAAATTTAGATTTAAATCAGGGAAGAATGTGTATCTGTATTCAATTGTTAATTAAATAAGGAGATAAAGATAATATTACTAGTGATTATTATTGTAGGATCAGAAAAGTTATTAGCTTTGTCTGGCCCTTAGATGAATTCTGTGATCCTTAAAACAGAACCTTGTAACTACAAGACAGACTTTCTCAAAGGGAACCTTGAACAGTTTCCCCTTTGGTCCCCAAGAAAAATACGAGGGTTAGTAATGTGATCTATAATGATTATTTACATAATTAACTGCAAAAAGATGAAACTGTTTGGGCTGGGGGTGTAGTAGAGCATTTGCCCAAAGACCTGGATTCTATCCTAAGCACTACAAAAAACAAACAAAAGTAGCCAGATATGGTGGTACACACCCAGTAGTTGGGAGGCTGAGACAGCACCTTAGTGAGACTCTCAGCAAACTAGTGAGACCCTATTTCAAAACAAAAATAAAATAAAGTAGGGCTTGGAGTGTAGCTCGGTGGTAGAATGCCACTAGATTCAATTCCCAGACCCCCCTACCCTACATATGCTCTGATGCTCTGTGTGTGTGTGTGTGTGTGTGTGTGTGTGTGTGTGTGTGTGTACTTTGGATTGAACACAAGGACATTCTACCTCTGAGTCATACCACCAGTCCTTTTTATTTATTTATTTTTATTTTGAAATAGTCTCATTTGGTTATTGCATGCTGGCCTTGAACCTGCAATCCCCGTGTTTCGGACTTCCAAGTACGAGATTACAGATGTGCACCACTCTGCCTGGCTGCTAATTATTTTTAAAATATTATACAGAAAGATAAAGATACCCAGCCCCTTGAATTTCATCTAAATTAATGTACATCCTGAATTTTTGATAAAACATCTTATAATTTTGTAATGATAATTAACTTTGAGTATGTTATTTAAGATGCAAGATATTAGTTCTAGTTCTCTATCAGAAGATCAGAGAGTTGAATCACAATCTGGTTTAGCTCCTGAAGTTTCTCTGGAAAAATTATAGTAGTCCCATCAAGTGATTCTAACTGACTTGCACTAGACTATCTCTGAAAATCTCTGTTCAGTTCTTGTCTGAGACTTGTAAATCATGACTCAAGCTCAGTTTTGAAGGGACACGGTGACCATCTGGGCTGGTTTTCAGTTCAACTCTTCATTTCATTCCGTCTTCTCCCTCAGACCCTGTAGTACCTTGATTAGCTCACCAAATAAACCTTATGCTGTAGAGCAAATATGGGGTTCCATGTGTCATAAAAGATAAATCAAGTGCTTAAAACCAGAACAATCAATAACTTTTTGCATATACACAATAGAAAAATCAATAAGTCTGCTTCTTTCTCTCTCCCATGCATTTTCCCCTACCAATCAGCTTTTTGGTCTGTTTAACTATTCATAGAAATTTGCTTATCCACTTTGATTCTAGTTAGAACAATTCATCTAATCTTTTAAATCTGCAGTGTCGAACACCCTATTTTTCTGACAATTCAAACAGAACATTATGAAACATACTTGCTTGTATTATCTAATTTCCTGATCTTTCTTGTTGTGACATCCTGTGAGAATTGCAAAATCATAGTTACATAGCAGTATGATGCCATTTCTTGCTTTATCGTTTATTGGCTTGGTAATACAAAAAACCTTTACCCCCCAAATATATTTTTAAACAAAGGTAAAAAGAAGTCAGAGGATTATAAAATTTTAGAGGAAGACAAGGCCTTTCAAAGAGCATTTAGTCAATCCCAGCATTCGGGAGGCTGAGACCGGAGGATCTGGGTTCGCAGCCAGCCTCACCTCTATAGTGAGGCACTCCGCAACTTAGTGAGACCCGGTTTCAAAATAAAGTAAAAAATAGGGCTGGGGGTATACCTCTGAGGTAGAATGCCCCTGAGTTCAATCCCCAGTACCGCAAAAAAAAAAAAAAAAAAAAAAAAAAAAAAAAAAGAGCATTGAGTCCAACATCTGCATTTTACAGCTGAGTAAAATAAAGAATAGACAGTATAAATGACTAGTGAAAGATCCTCCAACTTTTTTTTTTTTTTTTTTTTTTGCGGTACTAGGGATTGAACTCAGGGGCATTCTACCTCCGAGCTCTACCCCCAGCCCTATTTTTATTCTCTATTTTTGAAACACAGTTTCCCTAAGTTGCAGAGGGCCTCACTAGGTAGCTGAGGCTGGCTTCGAACCCAGATACTCCGGTCTCGGCCTCCCAAATGCTGGGATTACAAGTGTGTGCCACCACACCCGGCTCCAACATTCTTCAAAATATCCTTGTGTCCCAAAAAATTACAGCAGCTTCTAAACTTAGCCCTGCTCCTTGCAAAATTTTAACTTACTTCCTCTTGAATGTCAACATTTAATTAATCTTGGGCTTTACCTCTTCCGTCTCTTGGCACCTCCCAAGTGTGTCTCCACTCTTCATTTCTAACATGACTACTATATTGTAGGCCATCACTGTCTGCAGTTTAAAGTTCACAATACTAAGCCTGGGAAAAGCCTTTTATGTGCTTAACACTGCGAATCTCTCCAAGTTTTTATCTTCATTTGCCTCTTTCATCCTATACCCCCAACAAATGGTGAACCACTTGAAATTCTTTTAACAGGTCATGTTCTTTCTCACTTTAGTTCCATGTACTTGTGTCTTCAGCATATATTTGCTTCTTGCTTTTCTCACGCCTGTTTACCAGACTGGGGTCTCTGCCCATTAGATCTTAGCTAAGTTATCCCCACCCCTCAACCCATTCTGACTTGGATTCCCTTTTACTATTATCCCACATAATACCCACAGTTCCTAGAGTAAGTCTTTTCCTGTTATAGTACTCAGGACACTCTTGTGACGGTCAGGTAGCTTATTAAGATCCATATTTGGAGCCAAGCAGTGGTGCACACCTGTATTACCAGTACTTGGGAGTCTGAGATAGGAGGATCGCAGGTTCAGGGCCAGCACAGGGTAACTTAGCAAGACCCTGTTTCAAAATAAAAAATAAAAAGGGCTGGGGGTGTAGCTCAGAGTACCAAAAAAAAAAAAAAACTTTGGGCTGTAAGTTCCTTAATGACAACTTGTATCTTATGCCCAGCAAAAATTAACAATAATAGTAATAATAATAATAAGCATTCAATAAAACACAGTAGTAACAACAGTAACAATAGCTACTTTTTATTATTTACTTACTGTGTTAGGCACTATATGAATGTGTCACCTTCATTATCAATACTGTTTTCATGAGGCTTCATTTATGTGAACTTATCTAAGCCATAGTACCCATACACTTCATCAAACACATCTGGGTGCTACTGTGAAGGTATTTGTTAGTTGAGATTAACTTTTAAATTGGTAGACTTTGAGGAAGGCAAATCTCCCTCTGCAACACAGGTGGGCCTCATCCATAGTTGAGGGCCCTAGGAAAACACTGACTTCCTTTGAAGAAGAGGGAATTCTGCCAGTTTTCACAAAATATGGCCTCAGCGAATATGTGTTAAATGAACGTCCATTTAGGAATGACGGCTGAGCCTAATTGGCTGGTAAAGGTTTCAAGGTGGAAGTTAATCTCACTGTAGTTTGCCAGATGTATCCTCACCAGCACAAGTGACCTAGAATTGTTAGAATATTTCTGAGAACTCATGAAGACAGGCTAGGACGGGTGTGTTCCCTACCATCTGGAAGAACACAGTGTGATGTTTGGTTTCCCAATCAGTCATTGCATTGTTAGTTCTAATAGTAGACTGAGACCTCTAGTCTTTGTGCTGGAGGATAATGTTAAGTATAGTGGAAACAATAAGCAGATGAAATTAAGAGAAAAAATCAGTAGCAGCTTAAACTCAGGGAAGAGAAACAGAAATTCTCTCAGAGGAAACTGAATCTCAGGAACATGCTTCAATGTATCTACTAATGATGGAAGAGGGGCCCAGGCCAGCAAGGATGGACACCACGGAGTAAAAAGAAGGTTCCGTTCCTCTGTATTACAGGTAATAGTGACTTTTAGGTTGGCCCTTGTGCTTTGAGAGAAACCATTGGGACAGAGGTCTACAATCGGAGTAATGACACAGTGATTGTCAGAAACAGGAAGAGTAGCAGCGTGGAACAGAGTCTCAGAGACAGAGAAGGGCAAAGACTTTACTGTCCGTAATGCCTGCTCTCTGCCAGTTGTTTCTGATGCTGAGATATGAATAATCTCCACGGTCCCAACTCTTTAGTAAAATCTGAAGCACACGAGATCGTAGTAGCGGTGGCTCAGGCCACCAAGGAGAGGGAATATGTGAGCTTTTTTGTAGCTGTGGCAAAATGCCGGAGATAAACAAGCTGAAAGGAGGAAAGGTTTGTTTGGGCTCATGGTTTCAGTGTGCCATGAACCATGCCTATTCGACCTGTTGCTATGGGCCTGTGGCAAGGCTGAGCATGACGGTGAGGAGAATGGGGTGGCCAGCAAGCAAAAAGAGGGGGGCGGGCTGGGATCCCAGGATCCCCTTCCAGGGCATGCCCCCCAGTGAGCTAACCTCCTCCCAGTAGGCCCTACCTCCTCCATTTCTACCATATTCCAATGAGGGCCACTGGCTAGTGACCACTCCTTGAAAAGCACAGGGGACTTCAGGCAGCCAAATCAGGCAGTGAAAGAACATGGAAAGAAATGAATGGCTCAGAAGCAAACAGAGGCTAGGACAACATTCAGAAGGAAATGGGATACCTGGGCGTGGTGGTGCACACCTGTGATCCCAACGTTTGGGAGGTTGAGACAGGAGGATCCCAGGTTCAAGACTAGCCTCAGAAACTTAGCGAGACTTGGTTTAAAAAAAAAAAAGCCAGGCATAGTGGTGCACGCTTGTAATCCCAGTACTTGGGAGACTGAGACCGGAGGATTGGGGTTCGAGGCCAGCCTCAGTTACTTAGGGAGACTCTCCAAAGCTTAGTGAGACCCTGTTTCAAAATAAAGAATAAAAAGTAGGACTTGAGGTGTAGCTCAGAGGTTGAATGCCCCTGGGTCCAACCCCCAGTACTGCAAAAAATTAAAAATAAAAATAAAAATGACCTTGGGTATATCTTGGAGTTAGAATGCTCCTGGTTTAATTCCCAGTAACACACACACACACACACACACACACACACACACACACACACACACACCACGGGAATTGTGAGTACTGTGCCCTGAGAACCATTCTCCAGAATCACAGAAGGTCTGGGACATTTTGCCATTTCAGGAGAAGAACGCAGTATGATCAAGGGCTACCTGCGATGCCTGGAGATCTTGGGGACATTCTGAGTAGATAAAACCACAAAGCATGAGTTAAGATGACCACTGGACCAAGAAGAAGAACTCTGGATAATATACTTGTCTCATCCCACTGCAGTCCTCATTAAAAAAACAAAAACAACAACAACCAAAAAAACCCCTCTCCCACCAGGAGATAGACAGAGAAAGACAGAGAAGGGGAGAGAATATTCCAGAACTTTCTCTTGCCACAGGCAAAAAGGGATTCTTTTCTACCCATAATCTTCACTCTCTACTTCATGACTAAAAAAACTCTTCCAATTTTTCTTTCCCATAATCAAGGGTTATTAATGCTTACTATGCAAGATTGTTGAGAGAATTAGGGATAACCTTTCATAATGTTTAGCATAAGTAGACACTCAATGCTAGCTATTGTATGAAATAATACAATTCCTAAAAAAAAAAATATTGTGTTATTGGGAGACTGAGATAGGGGGATCACAGGTTCAAGGCTAGCCTCAGCAATGTAGTAAGACCCTCGGCAACGTAGCAAGACCTTGTTTCAAAATAAAAAATTGAAGATCTGTAGGTGAAGTTCAAAGGGAGAATGCCCCTGGCTTCCATCCCCAGTACCAGAAGTACAAATAGCAACCTGGCTTCTCAAGTAGGAAAGGGGGCTGAAAAAATAAGAAACATTTTTTCTTTGCTTCTTTCTGGAGCTGATTTCTTCCTGCACTTTTGAATGATTAATTAAAATAACAGCAGCAACAACAAAAAAAATTAAATAAAGGAAGCACCAAACACCTTGGAGTGTCGGGGAGAATGAGTTTAAATGCTGGATTTTTGAGGGTTCTGTACCAGGTGGGCACATCAGCCTCAAACTCACCAGGCCAGATCCTTACGGTTGAAACACACATTATTATTTTTGCTCTACTTCCTTTCTTGTTGGGGCTGCAATGCTAGCCAACCTTTTCAGTTAGCTTGAGCAGCTATTAAAACTCATCCATTAAAATCCACTTCCCCACAGAGCTAACAAGTAATTCTCTGCCTAAACCTCTTAGGGTTGCGGTAAGGATCAAATTAAAGTGAGCGTGAGGAAGGTTTGCACAGGCTGCTCGCTGGGAGGGAAGGCAGACGGGTAGATGGAACTCAGCCCTCAGAGTCAGAACTCTTCTGGATTTAAAGCCTTCCGATTGCTTCCTTAGCACTCTAGGCCTTGATGTTCTTGTTTAAAAGAATAATAATAAGCTGGGTGTGGTGGCGTACCCTTGTAATC
>PVLC010037019.1:0-15480 GCA_004027655.1 Graphiurus murinus | reverse complement strand
TGCAGGAAAATGGAAATAAACCCCACTTTCTCACCCTGCACAAGAGTCAACTCAAGGTGGATCAAAGACCTGGAAGTTAGGCCAGAGACCTTGCACCTACTTGAAGAGGGCATAGGACCAACACTTCAACACATAGGCACAGGTAAAAACTTTCTCAACAAGACCTCAAAAGCACAAGCAACCCTCAGGAAGATCAATATATGGGATTGCATTAAACTGAAGAGCTTTTGTGCAGCAAAGGAAACTATCAAGAACCTAAACAGACAGCCTACAGAGTGGGAGAAGATTTTTGCCAGTTACTCTTCAGATAGAGGTCTAATATCTAGGATATACAAAGAACTCAAGAAAATCACAGCTAAGAAAGCAAATAACCCAATCAAAAAATGGGCAAAGGATCTAAATAGACACTTCACAAAAGAAGAAATACAAATGGCTAATAAATGTATGAGGAAATGTTCCACATCATTAGCAATCAGAGAGATGCAAATCAAAACTACCTTGAGATTTCACCTAACTCCAATCAGAATGACAATCATAAAAAACATGAACAACAACAACTGCTGGCGAGGATGTGGAGAAGTTGGAACTCTAATACACTGTTGGTGGGATTGCAAACTAGTGCAACCACTTTGGAAAACAGTATGGAGGATCCTCAGATGTATGGGAATGAACCTACCATATGATCCAGCAATAACACTTCTGAGTATCTACCCAAAAGAATGGAAACCAAACTATCAGACTGAAGCACGTGTATCTATGTTTATACCTGCACAATTTACAATAGCCAAACTATGGAAGCAGCCAAGATGTCCATCAACAGATGAATGGATTACAAAACTATGGGATATGTACACAATGGAATTTACTCAGCTATAAAGAAGAACAAAATCATGTTATTTGTAGGGAAATGGATGCAACTGGAAAACATTATGTTAAGTGAGATTAGCCAGTCACAAAGAGTAAAGAAGCATATGTTCTCCCTAATATGCGGATGCTAGGGAGATGATGGGGCATAAGAGGGTCTCCAGATGAAAAAGGAGAGAACCTTAAAAGCAAAGAAGTTGATTTAACCGAAGGGGTTGGATGGGGCGGGGCGGGGGGCACACTAATGTATATCAAGGTTACTCACTAAACTGAACTTGAGAGGGAGGGCGGGCGAGGTAGCGGGGTGGGAATTTGGGGAAGGGGTCAAATGAGAATTGTGAGCACATATATCGTTATCAATTTGTACCTAACAAAGATGCATGCTTACAATGCATGAATAAAAATAAAAATTAAAAAAAAAGAATAAAAAATAGGGCTGAGGGTGTAGCTCGGAGGTAAAATGCCCCTGGGTTCAATCCCTAGTACCACCAAAAAAATAAAAAAAATAAAACAGGATTGGGAGTGTAGCTCAGAGGCAAATGCCCCTGGGTTCAATCCCTAGCAACACACACACACACACACACACACACACACACACACACACACACACACAGAAATTTAGTAAAATTTCTGCCTATAACAAATTGGAAGGCAGAAAAACCTCCCTTTCTAGACTGCAGTTCTAGGGGAAGTATCTGGAAAGAGCCACCTTGTTTGTGTTGTTTCTTTTTGTTGCTTTCAATGAGGTATTATGAGTCAAATTTGAAGAAAGGTAAAAAGGGAATAAAAAGGTCAGAAATCCTGGATTTACACTGTTGAAAAAACAAAAACAAACACAAAAACCCCAACTGTTTATATACCACTGAGTAGCAGTAGAAAAGATTTGGCTTAGCCAGTCCTGGTGGCATACACCTGTAATCCCAGTACTTGGGAGGCTCAGACGGGAGGATCACAGGTTCATACCTAGCCTCAGCAATTTATTGAGACCTTCTGAAACTTAGTGAGACCCTCTTTCGAAATAAAAAATGAAGCTGGGTGTGGTGGCAGATGCTTGTAATCCCAGTACTTGGGAGGCTGAGATCAGAGGATCCAGGCTTGAGGCCAGCCTCAGCTACTTAGTGAGGCTCTCGGCAACTTAGTTTGACCCTGTTTCAAAACAAAGAATACAAAATAGGGCTAGGGGGTGTAGCTCAGAGGTAGAATGCCCCTGGGTTCCATCCCCAGTACCATAAAAAAATTAATTAATAAAAAATGAAACAGGGCTGGAGGTGTAGCTTACAGGTACAATGCCCCTGAGTTTAATCCCTGGTACCACACACATACACATAAAAAATGTTGGCTTAGAGATTCTCATAGCCCATTAAGACTTTTTAGAAAACACGCACAAAAAAAGAGAAAACAATAATAAGACTAAGAAAAATCAGTTATTTTATCCTTAAGTCTGTTGTTTCAGATGATTTCAAGGCTGCTACCATTAAAAGGCGGGCATTAAAAATACACTAGAAGCTGGGCATGGTGGCACACGCTTGTATCCCTGTCCTTGAGAGGCTGAAACCGGAGGATCCGGGTTCGTGGCCAGCCTCAGCTACTTAATGAGGCCCTCCGCAACTTAGTGAGACCCTGTTTCAAAATAAAGAATAAAAGCCAGGTGTGGTGGTGGACGCTTATAATCCTAGTACTTGGTAGGCTGAGACGGGAGGATCCGGGTTCTCTGCCAGACTCAGCTACTTAGAGAGGCCCTCCACAACTTAGCGAGACCCTGTTTCAAAATAAAGAATAAAAAATAGGGTTGGAGTTGTAGCTTGGAGATAGAATGCCCCTGGGTTCCATCTCCAGTACCACACACACACACACACACACACACACACAAATAAAAAATAGGGCTGGAGGTGTAGCTCAGAAGTAAAATGCCCCTGTGTTCAATTTTCAGTACCACACACACACAGAAACAAACAAAACAACAACAACAACAACAACAAAAAACCACTGGAGCCAGGCACAGTGGGGTGCACATGTAATCCTAGTACTTGGGAGGCTGAAACAAGAGAATCACAGATTTGAGGACAGCCTCAGCCATTTAACAAGACCCTGTTGCAAAATAAAAACTGGTAGCATAGCTCAGAGGTAGAATGCTCCTGAGTTCAATCCCCAGTACCTAAATAAATAAATAAATACATAAATTGGCTGAGCTGGGCATGGTGGCACACACATGGTAGGAGGCTGAGACAGGAAGATTGCAAGTTTGAGGGCAGCCATTCAGCAATGTAGTAAGACTCTCGGCAACCTAGTGAGACCTTATTTCAAAACAAAAAATAAAAAGGATTGGGGTGTAGCTCAGAGGTAGAATGTCCCTGAGTTCAATCTCTAGTACCATTAAAAAAAAAAAAAAAAAAAAGAAAGAAAAAGAAAAAGAATGCACTGGCTGCCAGGTATGGTGGTGCTTGCCTGTAAACCCAGTACTTGGGAGGCTGACAGAAGAGGATCACAGGTTCGAGACCAGCCCTAGCAATTAAGTGTGACCCTTGGCAATTTAGCAAGACCCTGTTTCAAAATAAAAAGAGCTGGAGTTGTAGCTTAGAGATAGCATGCCCCTGAGTTCAATCCCCATTACTCCTCCCTCCCCCCACCCCCCCAAAAAGTGTTGGCTTTTTGGTTTGGGGCTGAGAGGAGGCCAATATTCAACTTCCTTCAGGTTGTTCTGAATTTGGGTTCATCCAATGCCAGATGTCTCCACCATGTTACCCAATTTGGGTTTTTTTTTGCTGTACTAGGGATGGAACCCAGGGGCGTTCTACCTCCAAGCTACACCCCCAGCCCTATTTTTATTCTTTATTTTGAAACAGGGTGTCACTAAGTTGTGGAGTGCCTCACTAGGTAGCTGAGGCTGGCCGTGAACCCGGATCCTGTGGTCTCAGCCTCCCAAATGCTGGGATTACAAATGTGCACCACTCTCGGCCTTCTGTTACCCAATTTTTATCCCAAAAAGATCAAAGTTGTGTACCTAAGGTGGACTAGAGTTGAGGTTGGTGCTGAATCTGTCCTGTCCTTCAAGGTCAGCCCTCTGGTTCTGTCTCCAAAATGATTGGTGATGACAACCTTCTGGTCACCAAGACTGGCTCAAAAGGTCTGAATATTACAGAGAAACTGACCACTCAGAACAGACAGACCCAGATTGAGGTGGTACTTTCTGCCTCTGCTCTAACCATCGAGGAACTGCCAACAAACAGAAACAGAAAAACATTAAATGGATTAGAAATATCACTAGTGTGTGTGTGTGTGTGTGTGTGTGTGTGTGTGTGTGTGTGTGTGTGTGTGTGTGTGTTTACTGGGGATTGAACCCAGGGGCATTCTACCTCTGAACTATATTCTTAGAATTTTTAAAATTTATTTATTTATTTATTTATTTATTCATTCATTCATTTATTATTTGCTGTACTGGGATTGAACCCAGGGGCATTCTACCTCTGAGCTACATCCCCAGCTCTATTTTTTTATTCTTTATTTGAAATAAGGTCTCACTAAGTTGCAGAAGGTCTCACTAAGTAGCTGAGGCTGGCCATGAACCTATGATACTCCTTTCTCAGCCTCCCTAGTACTGGGATTACAAATGGGTGCCACCACGCTCAGCTATTTTTAAACCTTTTTTTTTTTTTTTAATACTGGGGATGGAACCCAGAGACATTCTGGGTTATTTTATTATTATTTTTGAAACAGGGTCTCACTAAGTTGCAGAGGGCCTCACAAGTTGTTGAGGCTGGCTTCGAACCTGCAATCTTCATGTCTCAGCCTCTCAAGTACTGAGATTACAAGCATGTGCCACCATGGCCGGCTCTATTTTTAAGTGTTTGAAACAGGGTCTCACTAAGTTGCAGAGGGTCTTGCTAAGTTGCTGAGGCTGCCCATGAACCTGAGATCCTCCTGCTTTAGCCTCTCAAGTACTGGGATTACAGGTGTGCAATACCACATCTGGCTGAAATATCATTTGTTATGAGATTGTCAACATTGCCCGACAGGCCCAGCATGGTGCTACACACTTGTAATCTCTGCTACTTGGGAGGCTGAGGCTTGAAGATCGCAAGTTCAAGCCACCCTTGGCAACTCATGGACACCCTGTCTCAAAATAAAAAATAAAAAAGGGCTGGGAGTATATCTCTATGTGGTAGCATGCCCCTAGGTTCACTTTTCAGTACAACAAACAAACAAACAAAATCACACAACATTGCCTGACAAATGTGGTACCAATATTTAGCCAGACAACTTTCTGGAATTGTTAAAGAGATCCTGGGGACTGTCCAGTCTGTTGACTGAAATGCTGATGGCTACTACTGTCATGACATCATAGATGATGTTAATACTTATGAAGTAGAATGCCCAGCTAAGAAGTACAAAGGAAAATGTTTCAGAAAAGGATCATTTTATAACAACAACAAGACAAAGACAAAAACTGAAAACAAAAGAACAAGTGAATGGGTTGAAGATGGAAGTCAGGAAATAGGGAGGTTTAACAATTACTTCTAGAATGAACTTTGGATGTGGTTACTGGCACCAGAAATTGTCTGGAAACCAATAGTCCATGCTTATTGAATATTCAATGGAATTATATTAAAAACAAATGGATACAGAAAATCCTGGCCTACAAAATCCTCAACTGTTCAACCCCCAATTCATTCCCAAAGAAGGAATATGCTCAACATCCAGTTAACTTGTTGTAAGTAACCCTTTATCTGTGGTTCCCTTTTCAGTGGTTTCAGTTACTATTGGTCACTGATGATCTGAAAATATTAAATATAAAATTACAGAAATCAACAACTCATAAATCTTAAATTGAACATCATTCTGAATAGTGTGATAAAGTCTCTTGTCATTCCCGCCAGTTCTGTCCAGGCAATGAATAATCTCTTTGCTGAGTGTATCCACAATGTATATGCTACCCTTCCATTAGGCAGTAGCTGTCTTGGTTATAATATTTTCTATTGCAGTAGATCAAGTAATCTTTGTTTACCTAAGAGTGTTCAAGTAATCTTTTTATCTTTTTTTCTTTTTTTTTTCGGTACTGGGGATTGAACCCAGAGGCATTCTACCTCCGAGCTATACCTCCAGTCCTATTTTTTATTCTTTATTTTGAAACAGGGTGTCACTAAGTTGCTGAGTGCCTCACTAAGTAGCTGAGGCTGGCCTCGAACCCGGATCCTCCTGTCTCAGCCTCCCATGTACTAGGATTACAAATGTGCGCCACCATGCCCGGCTTCAAGTAATCTTTATTTTACTTAGTAATGACCTCAAAGTGCAAAGGGTAGTGATACTGGCAACTCTGATATGGTAAAGAGAAGTTGTAAAATGCTTCCTTTGAGTAAAAGGTGAAAGTCCTTAACTCAATAAGGAAAGAAAAATAATAATATGCTGAGGTTGCTAAGATTTACAGTGCAATAAAACATTTTGAGAGAGAGGCGACATGTTCATAGGTTTCATTACAGTATGTTGTTATAATTGTTCTATTTGATTATTAGTTATTGTTATTGACTAATAATAGTACTTATGTTATTAATAATGCTTATTGTGCCTAATTTATAAATTAAACTTTATCATAAGCATATATATATTAAAAAACAGTATTATAGGGTTTGGTGCTGGGGTGGTTTCAGGCAGCTACTGGGAATCTTTTTTTTATTTTATTTTTTTGTGGTACTGGGGATTGAATCTAGGGACATTGTACTTCTAAGCTACACCCTCAGCCCTATGTTTTTTTAAATTTTGAAACAGGGTCTTGCTAAGTTCCTGAGGCTGACCTTGAACTTGCAAGTCTCAGCCTCTCAAGTACTGGGATTACAGGTGTGTGCCACACATCCTGCAGATTTTTTTTTTTTTTTTTTTTGTGGTATTGGGGATAGAACTCAGAGGTGTTCTGCCTCCGAGCTATACCCCCAGGCTTATTTTATTTATTTATTTATTTTTTGTGGTACTGGGAATTGAACTCAGGGGCCTTCTTCCTCCAAACTACATCCCCAGCCCTATTTTGTTTTTATTTTGAAACAGGGTCTCGCTACATTGCTGAGCATCTCACTACTTGCTGAGGCTGTCCTTGAATCCGCAATCCTCCTATCTCAGCCTCCGAAGTACTAGGATTACAGGTATGCACCACCATGCCTGGATTTTATTTTTTAATTTTGAAATAGGGTCTCACTAAGTTTAAGGTTTAAGAGCTGGCCTTAAACCTGCGATCCTCTGGTCTCAGCCTCCCCAGTACTGGAATTACTAAAGTGTGCCATCACACCTGGAACTATTCCCTACTGATAAGTAAGTAGGAACTACAGTATTCAGAGAGCAAAGATTGGGCCCACAGAATACAAAGGACAATAGAATTCCTCTCAGAGATCAAAACCAAGGTCTAACCAAGGAACTAATTCTACCACCAGGGAAGTGGGTTTTCATTATTCCTGCTCAAGATTCTGCCATTGCTGTGGACCAGTGATTGCTATGTATTTCCAATTCTTCATTTTTCTGAGTTTCAACTACGGTTGTCATGTTTCTACTGTACTATTATTTTGTATTATATGTATTTTGAAGTACCTATATGTCTCCTGGCCATGAAAAGCCACTTCTGAACTGATGGAGAGGATTGTATGTCACAAGATATCCTGGATTTTTTTTTTTTTTTTTTTTTTTTTGGTGTGTGTGTGGTACTGGGGATTGAACCCAGGGGTGTTCTACTTCCAAGCTACACTCACCACCCTATTTTATTTTTATTTTGAAACAGGGTCTCACTAGGTTGAGAGTCTCACTACTTGCTGAGGCTGTCCTTGAACCTGTGATCCTTTTGTCTCAGCCCCCCCCAAATGGGATATCATGCCCAGTTGATATCCTGGATTTTGAGCTGATATATGAACTGTCAAAAAATTGGGCGTGGTGGCGCATGATTGTAATCCCAGTACTTGGGAGACTGAGACTTGAGGATCGAAGGTTCTCAGCCAGCCTCAGCTACTTAGTGAGGCCCTCCGCATAGGCGCCACAGGCAATAATTGCTTTGAACTAAAATCCCGAACTAGCCCCCCAAAGACCAGGCTAAAAATCTGAACAGAGCCAGGCCTGATGGTGACTGCCTGTAATCCCAGTACTTGAGAGGCCAAGATTAGGAGGATCACAGATTTGCAGCCAGCCTCAGCAATTAGTGAGACTCTCAGCAATTTAGCGAGGCCCTGTTTAAAAATAAAAAATTAGAAAAGGGCTGGGAGTGTAGCTTCTAGGTTCAATTCCCAGTACCACCATAAATAAATAAAAATAAATAAATAAATAAGAAAGTAAAAGTGGAGTCACACCAAAGTTCCATGTCACCAAGCTGAAACTAAACTGTCTATTTAACCTTCTGAGAAATCACTATTAGATTTTCCAAACAGTCTAGCTTTAATTGGCATGATGAGGATGTTCCCTCTACCTTTAATTTTTTTTTTTTTTTTTTTTTTTTTTTGCGGTACTGGGGATTGAACTCAGGGGCATTCTACCTCCGAGCTATACCCCCAGGCCTATTTTTTTATTCTTTATTTTGAAACCGAGTCTCACTAAGTTGTGGAGGGCCTCACTAGGTAGCTGAGGCTGGCCTCGAACTCTCAGCCTCCCAAATGCTGGGATTACAAGCGTGTGCCACCATGCCCCGATTTACCTTTAATTCTTTCACACAAAAAGATAACCTAAGTAATTTGAGGTTAACCTATCAGTTATTTCTTTTTTTTTTTTTTTTTTTTTTTTTTTTTTTTTTTTTTTTTTTTTTTTTTTTGCGGTACTGGGGATTGAACTCAAGGGCATTCTACCTCCAAGCTAAACCCCCAGCCCTATTTTTTATTCTTTATTTTGAAACCGGGTCTCACTAAGTTGTGGAGTGCCTCACTAGGTAGCTGAGGCTGGCCTCGAACCCGGATCCTCCGGTCTCAGCCTCCCGAATGCTGGGATTACAAGCGTGCGCCACCACGCCCGGCCCCTATTTTTTATTCTTTATTTTGAAACAGGGTCTCACTAAGTTGCAGAGTGCCTCACTAGGTAGCTGAGGCTGGCCGTGAATCCGGATCCTTTGATCTCAGAACCCGGATCCTCTGGTCTCAGCCTCCCAAATGCTGGGATTATAAGCGTGCGCCACCACACCCATGCTGGGATTATAAACGTGCGCCACCACACCTGGCTACCTATCAGTTATTTCTTAATGTTCTATCTCCCTATCTCTACCTTACAAGAAAAGTTACTTTGAAACAAGCAGTTCATTTTTTGTTTCTTGTTTCTGCCATTCCTCAACCCTTTTCTCTCTATAAAACTAAGTCCCTCTCCTTGGTGCATTGGAACAGTTATTCTATTTTATGGAATAAATTATTGTCTGATTCTCAAATAAAAAACAAAGCCAGCTGGGTGTGGCACACACTTGTAATCCCAGTACTTGAGAGGCTGAGACTGGAGGATTCAGGTTCAAGTTCAGCCTCAGCTACTTAGTGAGACCCTCTGCAATTTAGTGAGACCCTGTTTCAAAATAAAGAATAAAAAATAGGGCTGGTAGCCAGGTGTGGTGGTGGACGCTTGTAATCCCAGCATTTGGGAGGCTGAGACCAGAAGATCTGGGTTCTCCGCCAGCCTCAGCTACCTAGTGAGTCCCTCTGCAACTTAGTGAGACCCTGTTTGAAAATAAAGAATATAAAATAGGGCTGGGGGTATAGCTCGGAGGTAGAATGCCCCTGAGTTCAATCCCCAGTACCCCCCCCACACACACACACAAAGAAAAGAAAAAGAAATAGGGCTGGGGGTGTAGCTCAGAGGTAGAATGCCCCTGGGTTCAATTCCCAGTACTGCAACAAACAAACAAAAATAAAGCCAATTAAGTCTTTACATTGTTATGGTTTTTGTCTTTTGACATAACTGAATGGGATACTGAACTCTCTTACTGAGGGAGGTAGTATGTTCTACTGTGAGAAGGACACACAGATATTTAGGGGGTCAGAAGGACTGATCGTAGTAAAGAATACTGAACATCTCATTAGATCCTTCCCTTTTTGTGGCCACAAAGCTGCCCAACTGAAAACTAAATCTCCAGTTTCATTGTCGCTGGACATTTTAAAATTTTAATTATTTTGTGGTACTGAGGATTAAACCCAGGGGTGTTCTACCTTTGAGCTATACCCTAGACCTTTTTAAAATTTTTTCATTTTGAAACAGGATCGGAGGCTGGCCATGAACCTGAGATCTCAAGTCTTAGTCTCCCAAGTACTGGGATCACAGGTGTGAGCCAGCATGTTTATTTATTTATTTATTTTTTCTGTTTGTTTGGTACTGGGGATGGAACCCAGGGACATTCTAACTCCTAGCTACACCCCTAGCCCTATTTTTTATTCTTTATTTTGAAACAGGGTCTAAGTTGCGGAGGCTGGCCGTGAACCCGGATCCTCCTGTCTCAGCTTCTCAAGTACTGGGATGACCAGAGTGTGCCACCACGCCCTCGGCTCATGTCTGAATTTTCGATAGTAGAATGCGATCTGAGTTAATGTGGGCAATCACCATCTTTTTTTTTTTTTTGGTGCTGGGAATTGAACCCGAGTGCTTTCTACCTCCAAGCTACATCCCTTTTTATTTTTTTGTTTTGAAACAGGATCTCACTAGGTTGCTGATAGCCCCCCTACATTGCTGGTCTGCATTTATATAGTAACATCTCTGGGAAAAGTGAAAATACAAAGTGCAGAACAGTAACACGTTGTGATACTTTTTGTGAAAGGAAAGAGAAAAAAAATTACATGCATGCAGAAAGAAATGTGTGTGTGTGTGTGGGGGGGGTCCTGGGGGTTGAATACAAGGACATTCTACCTCTGAGCTACACCCCCAGCTCTATTTTTTATTTTTGAAACAGGGCAACTCACTAAGTTGCGGTGAACCTCACTGCAAACCTCATTAAATTGCTGAGGCTGGCCGCGAACCTGCAATCCTTCTGTCTCAGCCTCCCAAGTATTGAGACTGTAAGCATGCGCCATCACGCCTGGCTTGCAGAAAGAAATCCTACAAGGAACTTGAGTAATGAATATAATCACACATAAAGGTACTGTGGTCGTATAATTTGTCATTCAAATGGAACCGTTTTTAGAGTGAAAGGGGGTATTATTAATAATTACTTTAGGCCAACAGATGGAATGTAGCACTGCCCCGGACAAAGTGGGATGACGAACACTTTAAAAAGGCATAGGGTGGAAGGCGGGATAGGATATGTTTTAGAAACGTGTTATAAAGCATCGTATTGTGGGGAATTGGAAATAAAAACAAGTCGTTCTTCACCACAGATAGTTTGAGCACTGCCTTAAAAAGCAGTAGACCTGAGAACCACAGACGTGAGAAACGGAACTTAGTGAAGACGCAGTAGTTTAAAGCACCCGGCCCCTAGTGAAGTTGCACAAGCGACACACTGCCTTGAAGTTCATTAGCCAATCCCAAATCGCAGCGTGAGAGTCACAGCCTGTGGGCGGGGCCTGGGCGGGCCTCAGAGGGGGAGGAGGAGAACTTTTGCGTAATTCAACCCTGAGGGCGGAGCTAGCTCCGGCTCCCACACAGGGCGCTCTGGCCCGTGAAGACGCTACTCTGTGGTATATCGAGTACCCTCTGGCTGTACACTGGAGGACCGCACTCGTTTTCTTTTTGGCTGTGGGAGGCCCTGCAGCCGTGGCTGAGCTGGAAGAAAGATGGCGGCAGCCGTGCGACAGGATTTGGCCCAGCTCATGAATTCGAGCGGGTCCCACAAAGATCTGGCGGGCAAGTGAGTATTTCCGTGGAGCGCAGGATTACAGATATTGGGAGGGAAGGCACAGACTTGCCCTCCGTGAGGTGACCAAGGATCCCTCACGGTGTGAGGCTAGGAGCGGGCCTGAGAACCAGGGGGGCGGGCCTGAAGTCCGCAGCGGAGGCAAATATTGGGATCAGAAGAAAACCAGAGGGGACCTTTTGCTGAGGCCGTCAACTCCACAGATCTGGGATGACTGTCAACTTGTTTAGTCCTTGATAACATTCTTACTGGTTCCTTTGGATTTTGAAAACGTGGTCAGAGAGGCCACTGTTCCCTTAGTCTTCACATCCTCCCTGGTGCCTCTTTTCTTCGCTGTCCAGCCCTTCACACACAATCTGACTTCTCTTTAGACCCCAGCCACCTTTTGGTTGAAGAGACTTTATATTCTGGGACCTTGATGTAGAATTTTCCGGGGAGATGGCTGCCCAGGGTTGACTGGGGTGGAGAAGGGGGCTGCTGTCATGTCGTCCAGTACCACTTGGACCATCATGTGTGGGGCCTCGTGTTTTGGAAGTCTCACTCCTTTACCAACCCTGAAAAAGAACACAGAGACAGAATGGCTTCATATCGAGGGTTAGGATGTCTGTCGTGGGTCATGATGTTTATAGGAATCAGGATTGTTTAGGAGTTCTATGTAACATGCTTAGGTCCACTGCAAGTTAAAATTTGTGACATATGTCTGCCTTACAAGCAGTTGCTCAGTATTATTAATCGTAGGTAGGTGGGTGGATAGATATTTTCTCTTTGTAGATTCTACAGCATTGCTCTTTTGTAACGAATGTGCTTTCTGATTTAAGTATGCCTCTCCCCGGGTGTGGTGGCGCACGCTAGTAATCCCAGTACTTAGGAAGGCTGAGACAGGAGGATCGCAGATTCGTGGACAGCCTCAGAAAATAGTGAGACTCTCATCAACCTAATGAGACCTTATTTCAAAATAAAACTAAAAAGTAGGGCTGTAGAATGCCCCTGGGTTCAATCCCCAGTACCCCTCCCCCCCCCACAAAATTAAATATGCCTCTCAAGTGTTCCTAGTACTTACATCCTGACAGCTGAGATCATTTTGACCTGTATCAACAGGATACACTTGCTCTAACTTGAACATTGAAATCATGAATATGTTCTATGTTGGCTGTGCTGCCTTTTCCCTGGTTGTAAATGTAATCTAATTTTATCTGTGGGAAATTTAGCTGTATATCTTGGGCTTAATTACTTTATGCAGCATCATTTTCCCATTCAGGAAAGTGAGTCTTTTTGTGTATGTGTGTGTGGTGCTGGAGATCAAACCCAGGGCATTCTACCTCTGAGCTACACTTCCAGCCCTACTTTTTAGTTTTATTTTGAAATAAAACTATACCCCCAGACATATATATATATATATATATATATATATATATATATATATATATATATATATATGTTAAATTTGGAAACAGAGGAGCCTCACTAAGTAGCTGAGGCTGGCTGTGAACCCGTGATCCTCCTGTCTCAGCCTCTTAAGTACTGGGATTACAATGTGCACCACCACACCCAACTCTAACGTTGGAATTATAATGAGACTTAGTCTTGCCTGAAGATAAAATGTGTGTGTGTGTGTGTGTGTGTGTGTGTATGTGTGATCACTTAAGTGACTTAATATAGTACCTGTCTCATAGAAAATACCATAAGAGCTGGGTGTGGTGGTATATGCTTGTAATCTCAGTACTTGTGAGGCTGAGACTGGAGGATTGCAGTTTTGAGGACAGCCCCAGCAACTAGTAAGACTCTCATCAACTTTTTGAGACTGTTCCCAAATAAAAATGAAATAGGACTGTGAGTGTAGCTCAGAGGTAGAATGCTCCTGAGTTCCATCCCCTGTGCCACATTAAAAAAAAAAAAAAGCCCTAAGATTGTTGTTGTTATTAAGCAGCTAGTAAATACATGTTGACTTATTCCATGCTTTAGAAATAAGTTGAATGTCTTCATGATGCCATCCTTTTTGCATGTAATTTTTATAGACTTGGACTGAAGTAAAAGTAGCTTAGTATTTCACCATAAATACATTAGTTTATCAGGAGAAATACAGCTTTTCAAAACTTTGCAGAATTCTGAAACTTGGACTTACTTCTTCAGCTCTGAATTGGAGATAAGTAAATAAATATTGATATTGTGTGTTCCCAGCATTTAGCAGGGTATTTATAATAGTAGGTTTCCAATAAATGCTGGTTGAATCAATGAACAACTAGGAAAAGGCAGAGCTTATATTTGTTTACTTAAAAAATAACACCCTCATTTTTAACTCATGAGACTATACCACTTTTCTTGTTAAAAACTTAATTATAAATGTTTTCCTATCACTGAATTAACACAGTTGTCTTAAATTGGTATAAGAAATTGTCCGGGCTGGGCATGGTAGCACACACCTGTAATCCCAGTACTTGGGAGGCTGAGACAGGAAGATTGCAAGTTCAAAGCCAGCCTCAGCAACTTAGCAAGGCCCTTAGCAACTTATCGAGACCCTGTTTCAAAATAAAAAATAAAATAGGACTGGGGGTATAGCTTGGAGGTAGAAAGCCCCTAGGTTCAATCCCCAATACCTCCCCACACATGCACCCAAATAAGGCTGGGGGTGTAGCTTGAAGGTACAATGCCCGTGGATTTAATTCCCAGTACCACACACACACATACACACACACAAAGATTGGCCATACAAAATGCATTTTTTCAAATATTATAAGCTATTTTTGTACACTGTGTAGATTATCTCATATAAAGCTTTAGAGGAGGAGGAGAACCTTGAGAGGGATCATTTGAGTAGATAGTTGTTGTGACAGCCTGTCTTACTCATTTGGCGAAAACCTGTTTATTTCTTTTTAAATCTCAGTCAGATGTTACTTCTAGGAAGCCTTTTTTTTTTTTTTTTAAGTGGGGGAGGGAGTCCTGGGGATTGAACATCTGAGCTACACCCCCAGCCCTTTTTATTTTGAAACAGGGCCTCACTAAGTTGCTGATGCTGGCCTTGAACCTGTGATCCTCTTGTCTCAGCCTCCCAAGTATTGGGGTTATAGGTGTGTACCACCAAGACCTGCCCAGGAAGCCCTTTCTGAACAACACACACTCATCTATCCATACACAGGAGCCGGGGTTAGTTGCTCTTTCTATGCCTAGTCGCATCCTATTTATCTCTACAGAGCACTAAATTGTTTTGTCTGTCTGTTTTCCTAACTAGAATGTGATTTCTTTTTTGTTTGTTTGTTTTAAAGGCAGGTATGGGATCATGGATTCTAGGTCTTTGTTGAGTTAATCTTATGGACATATGAACCTTTTTCTCCTTCCCAGTTCTGGAATATAGAGGGTACTCAGATAAGGCTAGCAGTCCTTTGGAGTCTAAATGTTTCCTTTCTTTTTTTTTTTTTTTTTGGTACTAGAGATTGAACCTGGAGGCATTCTACCTCCAAGCTACACTCCCAGGCCGATTTTATTATTATTTGGAAACAAGGTCTCACCAAGTTGCTGAGAACCTTGTTAAATTGTTGAGACTGGCTTTGAACCTGTGATCCTCCTGTCTCAGCCTCCCAAGTACTAGGATTACAAGTGTGAACTACCACACCCTGCTTAAATGTTTCATTTTATAAGAATCTCTTAGGTTAAGCCGGGCGTGGTGGCGCACGCTTGTAATCCCAGCATTCGGGAGGCTGAGACCGGAGGATCCGGGTTCGAGGCCAGCCTCAGCTACCTAGTGAGGCACTCCGCAACTTAGTGAGACTCGGTTTCAAAATAAAGAGTAAAAAATAGGGCTGGGGGTGTAGCTCGAAGGTAGAACGCCTCTGAGTTCAATCCCCAGTACC
>PVLC010037017.1:0-14901 GCA_004027655.1 Graphiurus murinus | reverse complement strand
TCTCTCTCTCTCTCTCTCTCTCTCTCTCTCTCTCTCTCTCTCTTTCTCTCTCTCCCTCCCTCCCTCCCTCCCTCCCTCCACCCCTCTACAGCTTCAAAGCTGCTTCTTTCTCTTAAAGGAAATACAAGAGAAACCCAGATAAAAGAAACACCAGCCAACCAAGTTTTCTCAAGGTGGAGATTAGAAGAGCCTTTCGACATTGTAACAGTGGCAAAGGGTAATTAGTCTAAGCGTTCATAACAGGATCTATATGAAACACAGTTCTATTTTTTTTTTTCAACCAAATACCTAAAGAAGGTAACAGCTGCAAGGTGCGCATGCGCTTTCAAGTAGTTCTGCCTACGGGGCTCTGTCCGACCTCTCACGCATGCGCCTTACAAATATTTAGTCTCATATATTAGGAGTTTTCTTTAGGGCAAGTGTTTGTAATATTGTGGTGGATGATGGGGGCTAATGTTGTGTGTACCCTCCCCAGAGCCTACAAGCCAGTGGGAAAGACACTAATCATACATTGCCATCAGAACCTCAGGCAAGCATGCCCTTAAACCACACCTATGATGCCAACCACCACGAAAACACAGATGGATGCTGAACAATCAACCGGGTGACCGGAAACCCTGACCGCGTGTCAGCACTAGGGAACTTGTGAAAACTCTCACGGGTCTCAGGGTCCTACTCCTCTCATGTGCTTCCTCCTTCTAAAATTGGGTGGATAATAAATATTCACCAATTTAACAATAGTAAGAAGTCATTTAAAAAGCCAATATGATACCAATGAACTCATAAGATTTCTAAGTTTTTTTTTTTTTTAATAACATGAGAAGCAGGAGAAATAGGTGGGATATGGATGAAACAATACTGATTCTACATGGGTCATCGTGGAAGCTGGGTGTAGGGTACATGGGGCTCCTTATGCTATTTCTTCTATTTTGCTCATGTTTGAGGTTTTCATTGTATGATATTTTAAAATGACTATATACCTATGGTCCTCTGTACCTGGATAGAAGAGGGCTGGCTACTCAAGTCAGACTTCTTTGGCTCAACAATCCCAGCTTGCTGCAGCCTGTGGGATTTCCAAGGACATGGGACGCTTCGTGCTAAAGCTGGGATGGTCCCAGGGAAGTCAGAACAGGAGGTCAGTCAGGCGTCGGGTGATGCTCTTGGGCTAAAGCATTTCTTTCTAGTGGGGCAGTCTAGTCAAGAACATGAGGTCTGACAATGTTAAAGTGACATAATCCTCTCAGGCAAATCATCTTTAATCAACTCATGTCCCTCCCACTGACAGCAAGAGCAGTCTAGTGTAGACAGGGAGAGCTTATTTTATTGAAGTCCACACTTTGCTCTCTGCCAAGATACCACCACCAACATTTACAGCACAGTCTAATGAGCTTGTCTCTGTGGTGAATAGAACAGGAACCCACCAAGTCCTTTGGGCTCTGACATGATTAAGTCACTTGTTAAACTGGTATCTCATGGATTTTGGTAGCAAGGGGTTTAGACTAAGTAGAAGCACACAAATAAGTAACTTTGCGGGGACTCAGACCTCTTGCAAAAACTGCCTTGGTAATATCAGATATAGTTCCTACTGTCCAAGGAACTGCAGCCTCATAGCTAACTGGATACTAGTGGACCCTGTTCAAGATTGGCCAGTGAATTTCTCTCTCCGCCCCAGGAGTAGAAAGCTTGGCTATGGAATTTCTAGTTAACTGTGGACATCAAATCTCTTCGGTCTTGTCAAGGGGCCAGTTCATAAATATTTGTGAAAGGCCTTCTGTCTCTGTCTGACCCTCGGATGAGAACCCTGCTTGCTGGTTAATTTGTTTAAATTCAGTCTTCGGTTCCCAAAGCATGTTTGGAATGTGTCTTCTTCAGTAATTTTCCCAAGATTGCTATCTACTGGGTAGCGGCTTGCTGGTGTGATCTGCTAGCATAGAGGCAAGACCGGGGTCTGGGCAGAGCAGACGGAGAAGTCAGAATCTATGTTTACATAGCCCTCCAGTCTCCTAAAACCATAATTATTTAACATGACAAAGGCGAAATGAATATCACAGGAACTACAGAACACATTACCTGCCAGACCTAACAACATCTATTCAGGTAACTATCAAGAGTTGAACTTTACAATCACATAAAGTTACACTTATATTTCCCATCCATGCCTAATTCATGTCATTTTAGTCTACTTGTGAATTTGTGTAGGACTCAAATATATGCTTGTGAACTTTGGGTGGTTCTCCACAGACAACAAAGGTCCTCAATTTTCCTCCTTTGTGACTGTCATACTTGGGAGTTTGGTTTATGCACTGTCATCCCGTTTGTTCCAGAAGTTCATGAAGTAAGCTGCAGGCGTAGAGGCAGTCGGGGGAGTTTGAATGAACTGTCCAATGGAGGATGAACCACAAAGACATTGAGCTGTCGTTGGACTCAGGGTCCCCGCCTAGAGATCCCACCTGTACTCTGAGAACTGGGGACAAAGCCAAAATGGATTTGGAGCGGGAGAGTGAAGGAGCAGCCGGGTGAGAACGGTCCTCCCTGGGCCCAAGGTCGGTTCCTCAGCAAGCCCACATCAAGGCGTTTTGGAACATACCATACCCTTGTTGTTTAGACCAGGGGCCAGCAAACTATGCCCACAAACCAAATCCCGGCCACAGCACCAGCTGATTTTGTAAGTTTGATTGGAAAGCGGCCACACCCGCTTGTTTATGCACCGTCTGTGACTGCTCTGTGTCACCCAGCAGAGCTGAGTCCCCGTGAGACACAGCGGAGCCCTCAAAGTCTAAAGTATTTACCAGCACGTTCTTTATGGAAAAAGTTGGTCAGCCCTTCTTCGGGACCTATGCTGAGTCCGAAGCACAAAAAGAAACAAAACAGAACTAAGCCACCAAAGGGCGACAAAGAAAACCAACCTCTTGCAAGGGTTCTAGTACTTCTTTATGACTAAACCCAATTCTAAGGTCACCGGGAGTGGCAAGTTAGGTCAGTGTATTTGGAGTTTAAATGAAAATGTTATCAGAAGCCATACCCTTGATCAACATTGACGGCTTTCTCAGATAAGCCCTGAAGGAGTTCTCAGGCTCCTGGGGGGTTTTGTGCTTTCCTGGCCTGGGTGCCGTTGTCACTCGATTGCGCCTGGGCTGCTGGTGTCAGTTGGGAGCTTTTGCCTCTTTGGAACATTAAGCTCTCCTCCTCTGTTCTCCATTAAATTCTGTGTAGAAAATAAGACAAAAATGTCACCAAGGGCTGCAGTCCAACCAACGTGCGTGCACAATCTTCCTGACATGCTTAAGGACTCTACATGTGAAAAGAAGTACAATTCTCCTTCACAGGGACAGAAATGCGCATGCCTGGGATTCCAGTACTTGGGAGGCTGAGACAGGAGGATCGCAGGTTTGAGTCCAGTCTTAGTAACTTGGTGAGGACTTTAGCAATGTAGCAAGACCCTATTTCAAAATAAAAAGGGCTCAAAGATAGAATGCCCCTGGGTTCAATCCTTAGTACAAAAAAAAAAAAAAGTAGAAACTAAATAAAAACTTAGGTTATGAGTTTATTTGTACAAGGGGTGAATGATGAAGCCATTAGAAAACAGGAAAGCGAGAACCTTTGGTTTTCAGCATCTGTGTGCAAGCAGGAAGCTCTTTCTCTTAAGTATTCCAGATCTATTTTACTTAGTTACTGAAAAAAAGAAAAGGAAGGTTCCTACCAGACCTCAATGCCAGAGAGACATTGGACACCAGAAGGCGTCCCATAGATGTGGTCACGAGTCAGTCCATGGTCTCTACCTTCTGTGTAACTGAGGCACCTTTTTAAACTTGCACTTGCTCTGGAATTCATTCTCTCCATCTGTGCCGCTGCTCTAAGGCTGCTAAAACAGTGAGGTGCTCATGGCCAGGCAGCTCGAAAGACCCAGCTTTCTAGAGAAGAGAAGTGGTATTTCTGGGGCAGACCAGACAGCCCTCTTTGGCCAGTGTGTGGGAGGCCGAGAGCCGCCCCTTTGAATCTGAACAGGATGGCGCCAAGGCTGTTGGAGGAGCTGAGCAAGTGAGAAGAGTCATCCCTCGAAGACTCAACAAGCAACTGGAAATGGAGAAACACAATGAATGGCACTAGTCGGGCGTGGTGGCGCACGCTTGTAATCCCAGCATTCGGGAGGCTGAGACCGGAGGATCCGGGTTCGCGGCCAGCCTCAGCTACCTAGTGAGGCACTCCGCAACTTAGTGAGACTGGTTTCAAAATAAAGAATAAAAAATAGGGCTGGGGGTGTAGCTCGGAGGTAGAATGCCCCTGAGTTCAATCCCTAGTACCACAAAAAAATAAAATAAAAATAATTAAAAAAAAAAAAAGAAAAGAATGAATGGCACTAACTGTGGAATCCCTGGATGGGAGAAGCGGTGGCTCAGCTGTAGAACCAAATGGAACATGACACACGACCTCGCTTCTAAAACCATTTCCTGCTTTATCGAAGGATAACTGACCAACAAGACTGTGTGACTTTAAGGCATACGGTGTAATGGTTTACTACACACTTATTTTTGTATACACATGATTTGCTATACACTTTTTTTTTTTTTTTTGCTAGACACATATATTTTGTGAAATGATTACCACAATAAGGTCGTTTAACATATCAGTCACCTCACCTAGTTTTGCTTTGTGGTGCGAATATTTAAGTAAGTTTCAAGTACAGGATTCAGTATTATTAACTCCAACCACCAGGCTGTACAGTAGATCTCCTGGACTTACTCAGAACAGAGGTGACCGACAGCTCTCCCTTTGTCCCGCCTCCCAGGCCCTGCAACCACCATCCCACTCTCTGTTTTCTATGAAGTTGACTATTTTATATTCCACATACAGGTGAGATCATGCAGTGTTTGTCTTTCTGTGCCTGCTTATTTCATGTAGCATAAGGTCCTCCAGGTTCACCTACATTGTTGCAAATAGCAGGATTTCCTTTTTATTGCTGAATAATATTCCATTGCACACCCACATGCTTCCTCTCTCTCTCTCTCTCTCTCTCTCTCTCTCTCTCTCTCTCTCTTCAATTTCTGTACCCATCCACCGATCAGTTGACCTCCAGTTTCTTTCCATACCTACACTGCTAGCACATAGTACAGAGAAGCAATGAACCCCTTGCAGCTACATAGTTTTTTCCTATTTGAGAAGAGAGCCTACAAGGACATGTAAGGATTCTGTTGTGTGATTTCTTGCCCACAGTTATCTAATTCTCCTTAAGGAAGGTGTGCAGTTTTCTTTTTGGTAATAAAGATGTCCTTTTGGTCCTTTAAAATCCCAAGTGAACCTGTGTGCTGCAAGTGACAACTGCAGTCACCTCCCAAGGTGCAGGAGATCATGTAGAAAGCTTCCTTGTGCTTGAACAACCTTGGGTGTGGCAACCCCACACAGTTGTGGTGTGCAAGGCTCTGCCCCCCACCCCCTCATGCTCATTTTTCCCTCTGGAAATAATCAGTCCTCCATCTCTTTACATCTGATGATCCAGGGTGTGGATTTTCCACAGACTCCATTTCTCCTTCTTTGTATTGTTACATTGAAAGCACCTCCCCAAGAGTGAGGCCAGGGAGGCAGATGGGGGGGGGCTGTATCCAGTGGGTTCTGAGGAGTTGGCAGCTCTAGCGAAGAGATCTGCTGAAGAACTTGGGTCTGCAGGCTATTAATCAAGACAATTCGATGAGGTTCAATAATACTGAGTGTAGCAAGGCAGTAAGACACATGCTGATAATTTAGGGAAAGAGTATACAAAGAAAGGAAAAAAAAAACCCAAACAAACAAGATAAATGAATATTTTTGCTGAACCCCTAGGAAGTTGGCAGGAAAAATGAGTTAGACTCACTTATATTCATTCCCCAGATCAATGTGTGCATTCCAATTTTTCTGCTTCCAGTGGAGGTTAATATTCTTTTCAGGTCTACAAGTTACTTTTAAATATATATACAACAATTGCAGTGACTTGTTCCTGCATTAAAAAAAATTGCAAGTAAGAAAGTGGTTGGCGAGGAAGCTCTCTGTTCCTGAAATCTCTGTTCTCAGATACCTGGTGTTGATCTGTCCTCTCCCAGTTCATTCTTTCTATCGTTCTCTTATAAACACACAGCGCTCTGGGAACAGGGAGGCTGGCTCCTGTCAGAAAGCCATGCCTGCCAATCAGACGACAACAAACCCCCGCCCGTGCACCACCACACAGGTCTGCAATGATACGGCCCAGCCCACTCGCTGGAAAAGGTCCAGCCAGTTATCATAGCTCTACCCCTGTGTTATTTCCAGGACATCTATTCTATACACCAGAAATGTTTATCCAGCCAGGGAATGCAAAACCAATAAATGGTGTCTTATCTTATATCGAAGTCATGCTAGCCTAATGCATTAAAAATAGAACCTAGTTTCTCCTGTGTCCTGATTTAGAAAATGCTGATTAAATATAATCAAGGGAAAGGCCAGGCAGCACCTGTCACGCAAGCCCCAAGTAGGAGCCCCAGACCTGGAGGCCGCGTGCAAAGCCACCAAACGAAGTGAACGAAGGGAGAGTAAGAAAGGGACTGGGGTGCCCGTGTGCATAATTTTCTTTAGTAAAAATTTTAAAAGTGAGCCCTGCACTTGCAGCCCTAAGGATTTCCCAGCATTGGTGCCCCAGGCACCTGTACGGCTCTTAGCAGGATGGCCAAAGGCAGGACTGAAATCCATCACCTGTAAACCAAGGGTTTTGCTTAGGATGTACTATCCACGGGGTTTCCTCTCTTATCAGCGCTTGGCCACGTAATGTTCATAGACCTGGATTTATTCCCTAAACCCTGCCGGATGTAAGGAGGGCCAACCACAGACAGTGGGAAGAATGCTTTTTCCTGAGTCTTTGCTCACCCCGCCACTGCCCTGATGTGCTTTCCCTACGCCCTGCCTTCCACACCTGTGCTAGGGAGGTTTCTCTTGGGGGGTGGGGGTGCAGGCCGGCCCCTGGATCAATGTGAAACGGGCTGGCTTCATGCTCTGCTATGGCTGGACCACGGTCCTTGCCTGGCCATCCCAGCAGGGACCCTGCCCTGATGTCTCTTATCTGACTTCTAGAAATGTTAAAAGAAAACATTAACTTGGATGTATGCAACCCCAAGCTCTCATTTTATTTTATTTTTTGTGGCACTGAGGATTGAAGTCAGGGGCATTCTACCTTCAAGCTACACTTGAAGGCCCCTGCTCTATCCTGCTGGAACTGTGTCACGGTGACCGTAAGCACCCAGCCCACACTGGTCCTTTCCAAACTCTCAGGACCAGTTGCCATGAAGATCCAGGATCTTGGCTAACTTGGTTCATGAGCTTCCAAAGGCCACGACCTCCAGTTTCCATTTCAAACTTTCAGCCTGTGAAACTCTAAAAGATACTGAGATACAAAAGACTAGGGGAGAGGGAATGGGGCAAAACAGGGAAAGGAGCTAATATTTACCTTTAGTATCACCCAGAGATTATTCTGCCCTCGGGTATACTAGGACACGCTGACTGCTCAAGGGTTCAACTACTTATTTTTTTTCTTCCTTAATTGCAAATACTGGTATGAACCAGTTTTGAGAAAAAGCGTTTGCATAAAAAAAAAAAAGCCAGCTCTGCCATTTGAAAGAAAATCTGATCAAGAGATGCCAGCTCCTCAGCTGGTGGAAAGAACCCCTAAGCTCCTGAAATTATTAGGGCAGCCGAAATGAACCTTAATAGCACTTAGCACTTCAAAGTGCACTAAACACATTAACTAATTAATCACCGCCATACCCCTTCGAGGTACACAGATAGCTATTATCCTCACTTTACAGTTGGGAGGAATGAGACACGGGTGATTGGCACAGCTGCCCGGGGCCCCAGGTGAAGTCAGTCTCTAAAGGAAAGGCCCAAACCTGACGTTTCTGCATCCAGGTCCTTGCTGGATATATGCTCTGCTTCCCAAATTGTGTTTCCCCCTAGAGCTTGCTGAAAGAGTTTTGCATTCAGATGTGTGGATAATTCAAATCTTTCCTTCTACGATACTGGTACTGACACAGATACTTCAAAACCAAGGGGGTCCCAACTGATTACAGTTGTAACAAATTGGGATGTTGGAAAGTTCGTGTCATCGGCCAAGGAACAAGGCTCCTCTGATTGGATAATGGGTTTCATCTGGACTTGCTTGTACCATCTGTTATGTTTTCCAAACTGTGAATCGTAAGGGAGGACTTCACAGTATAGGAATATTGAGTGTTATATCAAAAGTAACATGTTCTTTTCCTCTCTTAAAAAAGGTAAACCTTGTCCCAAATGTCCCTGTCACGGAAAACCAGCCCATGATAATGACACTGTAGAATAAGGTGCGGACAGTTGTAGCACCTTTGAGAAGTACATTCTGCCAAATTAACAACTGTATAATAAATCTGTAATAAAAATAAGTAAGACTGTATACTACACCTTTAACATGTTTATAGCCAGGCATGATGTGCATGCATGTAATCTCAGTACTTGGGAGGCTGAGATGGGAGGATTACAGGTTCGAGACCAGCCTCAGCAATTTAGCAAGACAGTCAGCAATTTAGTAAGACTGTTTCGAAAGAAAAAGTAAAAGCTGGGCATGGTGGCACATGCCTGTAATCCCAGTACTTGGGAGGCTGAGAAGGGAGGATCACATGTTTAAGGCCAGCCGCAGCAACCTAGCGAGACCCTGTCTCAAAATAAAACAATAAAAAGGACTGGGGCTGTAGCCTGAAAATAGAAAACCCCTACATTCAATCCCCAGTACCAATCAAGATGATGATTATGATGATGATGATAAATTTAGAAGGGTTAGAGGTGTAATTCAGCAGTAGACTCCCCTTGGGTTCAATTCACAGTACCAGGAAAAAAAAAAAAAAAGAAGAAGAAAACCTGTCATCCTCCTCCTCCTCCTCCTCCTCCTCCTCCTCCTTCTCCTCCTCCTCCTCCTCGTTTTTCTCCTTTCTTCTTCCTTCTCCATCTCCTTTTCCTTCTGTCTCCTTTTGTTCCCCTGTGGCACTGGGGATTGAACCCAAAGATATTCCATCTGTGAGCCATACCCCCAGTCCCATTTTATTTTGAAACATGGCCTTGCTAAGTTGCTAAAGCTGGCCTCAAACCTGATCCTCCTGTCTCAGCCTCTCAACTACTAGGATTACAGGCAGGCACCACCATGCCAGACTCCTGGTTTACTTATTAAGCATACCAGCTGCTCATTCCTAAAACCTTTGTGACATATCACTTCTGATAAAGGAAACATTTTTCTGGGAAAGGGAATATCAGGGAAGGCGTGTGCCTTGAGGTTCTGCGGCTGTCCACTAAGGTGGGGGGCAAGAGCTCTGAAGTTGGAGAACGAGGAGTTGTGAAGGAAGCAGCAAGAGTAAGAACTGAGGTCTCCTCACTTTCAAGCCACTGCTTTCACAGGTGGTTTAGAACCTGCCCACAGGTGTGCACCATCCTGCCTTCCTACAGCTGCAGTTAGAGGCAGAAACTGGGTCAGAACCCAGGCATCCTGGTTCTCAGGTGGCCTTCTTAACACCATACCAAGCTGGCTTTGCACTTCCCATTCCTCTACTTTATTTCTTGACTTTTTCATTTCATTTCATATTTGGCTTTAGTACATTCCTCAAAGCACCATCATGAGTACAACAATGCAAAGTAAATCATGACTACACCAATGCAAAATAAATAAGAGTTTCTCATGGGAACCATGATAAAAATCAGGAGTTTATTCCTAATCAAGAACATAGCATCAAACAGGTCACATATACAAGCAACAACAGCCATAAAGGCAAGGATTAAACAACCACAAACCTCAATTACCTCGCCTGTAAAAGAGGTATAATAGTGGGACCCAGCTCATAATATTGCAGGATTAATGGAGCTAATGTAGGGAAGGCATTCGGCAGTGCCTGGTTTTCAGAAAGTGCTCACAACATATCAGGCTAACTTTCATTAAGTGTGACCTAGGTACAGAGTACACTTCATATTCTGTTGGCTCAGAGTTCTCAGAAAAATGCTAAAAGGCAGGTGCAATTATTATTTCATTTTAAAAATGAGAAAATAGAGGCTTAGAAGTCCAATGTAACTTGTCTGAGACTATAACCAGCAAGCATTTTTAACCCCGACAATCTGACTTCAGAGCCTATTCTCTTAACTCCTATTCCACAATTATTGTTGACATATAATTAAGTAATGTGAGCATGATCGCTTCATTTAAATAATAGGATTTTTATCCGTATCATATGGAGTAGAATGCATGTACTGTGAACACGATTACACAAGGGGCCTCATTTCATTATAAAGTCAGTACAACCCATAAAAATACAGGCCAATTGAGCATAAATTTGGCCCTAAATGAATACTCAAGAGATATGTGTCTGGTAATTTAGAGGGATTGTATTTAACATCTGAACTATGATATAAGATACGGTCCAAGAAAGTTTGAGCTCCTTTCTTTTTTTTTTTTTTTTTTTTCCTGAAAGAGACTCTTGCTCTTCAGAAATTGTCTAAATGTGTGTGGGGCAAGGGTTTCGTACCCACTGCTACTGTTAAGAAGGACGTTTGAGCTGGTGTGTCAGTGCTGACGATCATATTCATTTTTTTTTTATTTTTTTATTGTGAAAGCCTGAGAGTGGGCAGAAAATGACGGAGAAGAAAAGAAGATACTCACACAGAGCTACCCCTCAGCTTCGTTAAACCTAACATTTGATCGATTTCAGTTCAGTTTCATGAAAACAGGTAAATAGGAATAGAAGGGGAAATTCCTTATCCTGAAAAAGCATTACTATAAAAATTCCACAATTAACCACATAGTTCATGTTATAGTTTGAGATGATGTCCCCACGCGTTCTTGTTCTCGGCTAGTTTAGTTAAGTTGCAAGCTTAAGCAACGTTTTATTATTACAGGCAGGTGGAGAAGGGGGGAACAAAGCAAGGAAAGCACCACGTCAGAGAGAGATGTGATGGGGCGTCTCAGAAGTGAGACAATGTCACCTTCAAAATTCTTGTCTTTATGTAGGAATTTATTACCGTGTCTCTCTTATCCTGACTAGCCAATGGTCTTCTTTTTCCCACCAAAAGGAGATGTTGGCTTGCCAACACAACATTCCTTGTTGTGTAAGTCTTTTTGTTAGCCTTCTTTGTATATTCTCACAAGGACAGTCAGGTCTGACATCACTAATCAAGTGTGCCACTTAGTTAACAAGGTCGGGGGCTGCATGGTAGAAGTTTAAAGCCTGCATTGTGCTTTGTATATTCTTACTCCTAACGTTTAAAGCCTGTGCTGATCATCTGTGTCCTTAGGTAAGTCTCAGCATCCCTTATCTCTGCTGCTAACAGTTACTTTGTATGTTGATAACTTGTTTTGTAATAAGAAAAAGGAACACACAGGCAGTTTTAAAATATAAAGGCTTAAACTATTTTTGTGTTATTAGTAATCAATCTTGGGTCAACGTAGCCTGCTTTTTTTTTTATCTTTTAGCTTGGTCTAAACTTTTATGAGGGTCTGCATAATTCTTTTCTTCTAAGCTCAAGAGTCTATCATTTTAGCATTCAGAGTTCTGCATCTTATCTTAGTTGCTATGACAACTGGCCTGTCAGCCAGGCAGCTTTTAGCGGGGAAGGTCAGTCTTGGCTGTAGCTTTGGTTGACAGCCCAGAGACAAAGTATTTTATTGTTTTGCCTAAGTGTAGTTTGTTCTTATTAGTAATCAATACTACTCTTATTAGCAATCAATACTGGCTCAATCTCCATCAGTTAATGTGCTGAGCCTTTAAAGCTAAAAATAAGACAAACATGTCCACCTCACCCCTCTGTGCCTGGACCCATACGGCCTGGCTAAGTCCAGAAAGATAAACGGAAGAAGGGTCTCAAGGGAAACTATAAAACTGTAATCATTCCATACAGCATGGTGATGGGTTTGATTATTGTTGTTAACTTTACTGGATGTGAACTAGAGAACAAGACTTGTATGATAACAATTCTCTCTCTCTTTTTTTTTTTATTTTTATTTTTTGGCATTCTACCTCTGAGCTACATCCCCAGCCCATTTTACTTTTTATTTTGAAACAGGATCTCACTAAGTTGCTAAGGGTTTATCTAAGTTCCTGAGGCTAGCCTAGAACCTGTGATCCTCCTGTCTCAGCCTCCCGAGTACTGGGATTACAGGTGTGCACCACCACACCCAACTAACAATTCTGTTTTTAATTGAGATTTGCATTTGGGGTCAGTTGGTGATGGCTATTTGATTAGAATGTGCATCTTAACACAGAGATGCAGACTCCCCTATCTAGGATCAAGCTCGTTGCTTGCATGGCTAGCAACGGTAGCAATCATTTTAGAACTGTTTTATTGTGCTCCCAAGCCTCATATTCCTAATTGTTATGAGTGTGCTCTGTGCTAGATCATGCATGCACAGTCCAGAGGGTCCAAACTGTCACATATTGTCCCTGCCTTGAGCCATCCATCACCCAACAAGAGTTATTCCAAACCGAATTCACTCATGAAAGCAGAAATTTAATTTGACCCTTTGGGGGCTTGCATTTCCTCTACAAAGATCCACTCCCCCTCCAAAGTAGCAGGACTCCCTCTGGGCTGGAGAATACAGCCTCTAGCCATGGGGCGCTTGGCCTGTAGTATCCTGTCCTCTAGGATGGGACTCTCAGGAACTCGAACTCTGCCTTCTTTCAACCCACGTGAAGCTGCTGTGGCTAGGCCAGCGCAAAAGCCTCATTTTAATCAGCATTTTCACTACTGTGATCTAAATGCAGGACACACAAAACTTGGAGGAAGAAAGATTCACTGGGGCTCCTGGTTTCAGTCCACAGGGCCGCCTCTGAGGCATAACTGGTAGCTGCGGTGGCACGCTGCAGGGACGCCGTGCTGCCATCACAGAAGCCTGAAGCAGAGACGTGCCCAAGGCCACATCCCAGTGACCTGGCTCCTCCAGCCCAGCCTCACCCTGCCTGCCGGCCCGCCTGTGTGACCGCCCAGTAAATCCACTCCAATGACTAATCCGCCAAAGGATTTAGCCATCTAGTGATGTGACTAGAACCCTCGTGTTTTCGTTTCTTTGCCTCTGAGCATTTCTGCATTGCCAACACATGAGCTTTTCCAGGGGACATTCTACATCCAAACTATAACAAGCCCCGACACCCCCGGTCCCCGTGTTATTTACCAATTCCTTTAACAAATACGAACTGAGTGTCTGCTGCTCTGGTGCCTTGGGGTAAAGCATGAACCAAGCTTTGAGAGGCCCGCCCTCATAGAGTTTATTATAACGATGTAATCTAAGGGTATATAATCTATCTATATCCTATGTATAAGAATATATAATCGAAGGATAACTGAGAGTTGGTGGATTTTCCACTTTTTCCTGGTAAGCCTGCCAGCTCTTTGCTTTAAATCCATTGAGATGATGTCCCTCGGGTTATACACTCTCAGAATCATGCATTTCCTTATTACTTAGCTACTTTTTTATTGATAATAATGCCCTTTCCCCCCTAATATTAAACTTGTTACTAACACAGCAATACCATCTCTTTCCTGCTTGCATAAATTATCCGCATGTGATGTGGGGCCATTGTCAGGAATTCCCAGGGGCCACTGTCAGGCATTCACCGTCAGGAACTCAGGGTGCTGAGCGAGTGTCCACTCGGCTCTGTGTGCGTCCATCGAGCCCACGTCCCGCGTCCCTGGGATGCCGCGCCCCAACCCCACTTCCATTCAGCACCTTTCTCCATCCCAACCCTGGAAGCATCCCACAGTTTCTTGCAAGCTCAGCTCCACATTGATAAGGATGTTGCTAACATTTTCTTAGCACTTGGAGATATTTGTAGTTGGAGGGGGTTCAGATCATTTATCCACAGTTTTCTGGAACCAGAAATCTTTCTTGAGAACAGCATTTCTGAAAGCCGGGAATGACTTCACTTTCCTCACCCCCAGCATCTCTTTTCTCTGAAGTTTATTCAAGGGTTGACTCAGGATCAATCTGCCTTCCAAACAGAGTCACAAGGGCGGCTCACACATCATTGGGAAGTCATGGAGACGGGTTTGGGATCACTCGGGACTTTGTAAAAGGAGTTCAGAGCCCCAGCCTCCACCATCACCTTGTAGGCAGAGTTCCGCAGTGTTGGGGAAGTCGGGGCTTACCGTAGTTTGGTTTATTAGACAACTCTAAACCTTGAAAATGTAAAATATGTCCATTGCCTCTCCTCCCCAAACAGCTCCAGGTTTTATAGGAAGAGGCAGGACGTAAATCCAAATGCAGTTATTTAATGCCAGTTAGAAGGAACCTACGATTTATGGGTCTTTTATAGCATAGAACCAAATCTCAATGTTTCCGTTTCTGGACTTCTCTCCTTCCAAAAGCAAAAATCTTGGCAAGTTAAAAAGTGATTTTTATGGATGGGTCTCTGAGAATCTCAGATCGACGTGCAGGCAAAATCATCTTTTCAAACTCCTTTTAATAAAGCCCCTCTTTCGCCCACCATGCCTCGGTCTTTCTCTGGACTGTGCTGAAACACACGCATGCGCACACATGACCTTCATGCAGGCTCCTGCGGCTTTGCCTCGCGGCGAGCCTTAAACTGAGTAGGTGTTCTTTTTACACACGTGCTACTTTCTCTGCTTTTGTCTCCTTCCATTATCTCCGCATTTAAAAATATACGTATGAAGTGACATTGCTACAGGCACACTGAGATATGTGAAAGTGAATAAAACAAGCAAAAATCCCTGTCTTCGGGGACCTCCATTGCAGCGCGTAATTACCCTTACAGCTACTGCCGGTTATGCACCTGCTGCGTGCCAGGCTCTGGGCTAGCTGGGAGACCTGTGCGTTATCTCTGATTTTCCTAACTTCCCTGACTGCGAAATCTTTGCTCTTAACCTGCTTTGGTGACAATCTCTAGCCTG
>PVLC010037016.1:0-15505 GCA_004027655.1 Graphiurus murinus | reverse complement strand
AATAATAATAATAATAAAATAGGTCTGGGGAGGTCTGACTCAGAAGGAGAATGTCCAAGTTCAATCTCCAGTACCCGGAATAAAACAAAACAAAAAAGATAAATAGGAGAAGGAGCCATGGATTTATTGAAGGAACTGTCTCTGGCAATCTTCAAAATCATCAGAAAACCTTTCTATAAAGATTAGGTTTTAGGAGTAACTTTTAGAGTAAGGAAAGAGAGCTTTAACATATCAAATAAGTACAAGGGCACATGCTACCATTTAAGAGATGAGATAAAATTGTAGACATGGGCAGACCACAAAGTTATTGAGAAAATAGTAATGGTAAAAGTGAAGGGACTGGGCAAATGGCAGCAAGGAAAGAAACAGCTGGACTTTCCCATGTTAGTTTTGCTGCATAGCATGTGCTTATGAACACTTCAGCTTACTAACCTTGAGGCAGGTTTAGGGGACTCCACCCATCCATCCCAGGCTGTCCATGGAATCCCATCCCTGACCCTATTTTTAAGACTTGGGAGACTTCCAGAGCTTTGGAACTCTTCATAAAGATAGCTGACTCTCAGAGGGTGTATTAACTCCTTTTCTGTGCTTGAAGCCGCTAATGCACTCACAGTTTAGTGACTTGGAAGCAAGGAGCTCATTTCTTGACCTAAGTTGGCTGCTGAGTTGACTGTAAGGCTCTTCTGCCTTGCAAAACCCACGGTTACCGTGCCGATACCAATATTAATCACATATGACTTGATACCGTAATTGAATAGTTTTTACGCAGATGATATTAACGGATAAAATATGGCATCCTCATGAGAAAACATTACCTTGAAATATTAGCATTATGATATGTTAATTTCTTTGGAGGATGTGACTACAGATATATGAGCAGAGGTAAATTTTCCAGCACTTCGGCTGACAAATTCCGTGTCAACATAACTCGCCAGAATTTGTGTTACTACTTGGCAATGACTTATATGATGATGTATAACAACTTAAGGGGTTTTAAAACGCAGTATTTTGACTAATGTGGTTTGGTAAATAGCATTTGTGATTAGTCCTTTTTCTTTTTCTCGCTCCCCCACCCCCCAGTTTCTGTAATACTGACAAAAGCCTGTAATAATAATAAAAATCACCTCTCCAGATGGAAAATGCTCCACTCCATCACCAGAGGTGCCTGAGAACCCTCCACATTGCCTGCAGAGCAGAGGCCTGGGCGAGCCGTGGAGTAGGATTCGTGGTTTTCTCCTTGTTATTTCTTCCTGCTTCTACCAGGGAGTTTGGCCTGGAAACCAAACTCATGTCATGGGGAGGCATTCAATATGGGAAATAGACATGGAGAGGGGTGCTATATTGACTCTAAGACAGAATTTAAGGGGAATTCTGTCATGCTGATGCCCTTAGAAACAGGAATGGTGAATAAAGATTATGCTTTGCTCGGGATAGCTCGATATCAGGTTCAAGGATAGCCTCAGCAAGTAAGGAGACTTAGCAACCTAGAGAAACTGTTTCAAAATAAAAATAAAAATATAATATAAAAAGGGCTGGGGGTTTAGCTTGGAAGTAGCATGCCCTTGAGTTCAATTCTCAGGAACATACATACACACACACACACACACACACACACACACACACACACACTAAAAGAAGAAGAAAGGAAAATAAAAGAACTTGCTCCCCTCAGTGTGCTGTGAAGTTTTGCAGATGTATCAACATTCTGTCCTTCTGGTGAGACAGTTGTGGATGAATTGGCCATCACTTAGAGTCATTTCACTTGCCCCAATGCAGAAAGCCCCAGAGCTACCTTCTCTTGGTATTCAAGAACAGGAGTAGCCTTTTGGGATTTTCCTGAATACCTACCACCTGCTCTCATGTAGAGCCAGTCTCCATTTCATAATCATCTCCTGGCCATATCCTTTGGAAGCCATTAACTCCTGGCTGACTTGGGATTCCTTCATAGGAACTCTCCCCTGTTTCTGTTCATAGATTCCATCCTGGCTCAATGTTGTTCTTCCTCAGGGAAGGAGGATCTTCTCAAACTCAGCTCAGCTGGGCGTGGTGGAGCACACTCGGAATCCCAGTTCTTGGGAGGCTGAGACAGGAGGATGGCAGGTTCGAGGATAGCTTCAGCAAGTAAGGAGACTCAGCAACCTAGGGAAACTCTGTTTCAAAATAAAAATAAAATATAAAAAGGGCTGGGGGTGTAACTTGGAAGTAGCACGCCCTTGAGTTCAATTCTCAGGAACACACACACAAAATAAAAGAAGAAGAAAAGAAAATAGAAGAAATAAGGAAAGAAAAAGAAAAGAAAAGATCAGCCCAAGTGGAAGAGGCCACCTTCTGTAATCCACATTGGGTCCTCTCTAGACAATAAACTCATGTTTACTGCCTCTGGGAGGCAGAGGGTCTCTCACCCTCTCCTGTCTGATCTGCCTGTGGAAGGTGGCCGCCTCAAAGAAGAACAGATCTCACTCATAAATTATTTGCAGAGACGATTTCCTACTGGGCCTCTCGGACACTTCCCATGTGTTTGGCTCTGACACCGCCGTTCCTGTTCCTAAGTTGCAAGTGGAACAAGGAACTTGATATTAATCTGTCTTAAGGAGAAGCATCTGGAGGCTGCCTAATAAAACTTCAATTTGATGGAGGGGAAAAGCTCTCAATCAAGCCCTGCTTACATAGGCTTTTTGGAGCTGCTCCCTGTGGCTGGCCTTTGTCCCAGGATCCCCAACCCTCCCTCCATTTGCTGTGGGTGGGGAGCAGATTATCCCCCTGATTGCAGAGTCAGGAACTTGGGACTCCTTGGGAACTTGGGAGGTAAAACCCTAACTCTCAGCAAAACTTTCTCCTCTCCTCATCTGCCTCTTGGACCCTACCCCATACCCCCCTCATCTGTCTCGCCTTCAACTTCCCATCCTCCCTTGGGCTCTGACCAGATGCTAAGCCCCTTGCTGTGATGTTAAATGGCCAACGTGGTTGGACCAGGCAGCCAGATGTTCCAGAGGCAGCTTCTGGAAAGCTCCCCATCTCTGACATCTGACATAGACCAGTAGAGAGGCATGGCAAAGGGGCCAAAAGCAAGACTGGTGGCTGGCATGACAAACTGGCAGCATAGAAACCGACTTGGGGAGCATGTTTAGGGGCTCCTAGGCTACTGCTTTCCCAGGAAAATGTCAGAATGCTGAGTGGGTATTAGGTGACTACAGATTTAACCATCACCAAAGTTGTTCTTTTGCCTTGAAAAAATTATCTCCACTTTTATTTCATTGAATAATGAAAAGAAGCGGGGATTTAATAAGATTTAAAGTTCATTTTTGTAAATAAACTTTATTTTTAGAGCAGTTTTAGGTTTATGGCAAAATAGAGCAGAAAGCACAAAGAAATTACATAGACTCCCTGCCTGCACTCCCCACCATGGGAACAACCCCCTCCATGCCTCATCTGAGTGGTACATTTGTTATAATTGATGGTCCTCTGTTGACATATTATCTCCAAAGTCTTTATTTTCCATTGGGGTTCACTCTTGCAATTGTACATTCTAAGGATTGGAACAAATGTATAATGTCATGTATCTGCCATTATAGCATCATTCAGAAGAGTTTCCCTACCCTAAAAACCCTCACTGTCTCACCTCTTCATCCCTTCCTACACCTACTGTCTCCATAGTTTTGCCTTTTCCAGATGTCATGTAGTTGGAATCATACCATAGACAGTCTTTTCAGGTCGGCTTCTTTCACTTAGAAATAAGCGTTTAAGTTTTGTCCATGTTTTCTCATGACTTAATAGCCCACTCCTTTGCAAGTTGAATACTATTCCATTGTGCCGATGTACCATAGCTTATTTCCCCATTCACCTACTGGAGGATAGCTTAATGACTTTCAACTTTTGGCAATTATGAACAAAGTTGCTATAAATATCTGCCTGTAAGAGTTTGTGTATACATAAGTTTTCAACTAATTTCAGTAAATACCAAGAAGTGGGATTGCTGGACCACATGGCCAGAGTATGTAATAATCCTCTAACATCTTCCACCATCTCTGTTTCTTCTTTATTTTATGCTTCTACAATCTGGTTTATTTTCCATAATATTGTTGGTCCACATTAAGGAAACACTCTGAAATAAGAAACTACCTCTTTTCAGTAAAAAATATGCCTATTGTAATAGCTATGCAAAATGAGAAGAATGCCATTATAAATATTTTAATTTGATTAAACTCTTTTTAGCATTCTTCTGAAGCTGATTCAAGGTATTGTCTCCACCAGCCCTGCTACCTGGTGTAGGCTGATCTTGGCTGAGTGAGGAATAGCATTGGTGAGTTCAGATCAATTTTTGACAGGCTCATGAGCTCACTATGCTTACAACATATTCATATGCCATTTCTGGAGCAAAACTATTGACAGAGTGAAGGCTTAGGCCAATAGATCATTATCTTTTGGGGGGCTAGCTCATTGGTATAGTTGAAATCTAGAAGTTTTCAGAAAATGAAGCTGGAGGGTTGCGATGAAGAAAGAGACAGGAGTCCATCCTCACAGCTCCATGGATTATTGGGAGCAACAGAGTTTGGTAATGCAAGGGGCACAGGTCTCAAAATCACCACAGTGTGCAGTTAGAAGGCCAGCTTTGCTATAGCCTAACTGTGGATACTTGGAAGAATGACTTAGCTTCTCTGAGTTGAATTAAGTTCTCTGTGTTTAACTTCTCTCTTCTGCAAATGAGGTTAAAATGCCTACTCTCCCAGTTTATTGGGGAAAAGTGTTGGAGATGATTTAGGTAAAATATTTCACATGTAACAAGTGCTTCATAAGCACTACCTTACATGGGCTATGGGAAGTCATAGAGACTCTTGTAGATCCAACCAGTTATTCTGAAATAAAACAGGCATGAGATTGCCTATCACAGGTTTAATTCTCACATTGTCCTTTCTTCTCCATGGTTTAAAATTGTCTATATTATCCTAAATTAAAACCAAAGTAATTAATAAATGATCAGTAAAATGGAACTATAAACAAACATTTGCTAACAGATTTCTTTCTTCTTTTTCTCAAAGGAAAAGTAAAAAGTAGCAAAGTTTTGCAAGCTGTGAGTACTGTGGAACTTCAGGACCTTACTAGATTTCTATGATGCTGGTTGAAAATATGTAGATCCAAATAAAGGCGTGATTGCAAATGGAGGGAAGGAGGGAGGAGGGAGAGAGAGAGAGAGAGAGAGAGAGAGAGAGAGAGAGAGAGAGAGAGAGAGAGAAAGAGAGAGAGAGATAAGGAAAGAAGAAGGAAGGAAGGAAGGAAGGAAGGAAGGAAGGAAGGAAGGAAGGAAGGAAGGAAGGGAGGGAGGGACGGAGGGAGGGAAAAAAAACTTTAGTATAGCTCATTAGAGGAGCACATGCCTAGCATATGTGAGGCCCTGGTTTTGATCCCCAGCACTTCAATAAAAATAAACAAATAATGAAAAGGATTTTGTTCAACCCATTATTCTAGAAGTATACTAAGGCTCTTGCTCTTTGGGCAACACAGGGATTTTTATATTCAAAAGGCAAGGCAGGAAACTTGAGAATTTTACATTGGTACTTTCACTGTAAAGAAAAGTGAGAATTTTCCACAACTCAGACACTGCTGGAGAGATGTGACTGTGACACCAGAAACACACACACACACACACACACACACACACACGTGTATGCACATGTACACACACACACACGTGTATGCACATGTACACACACACACACACAAACACACACACACACACACACACACACACACACACACAACACACACAGGAGTCAAAGCCAGCTTCAAAACTATCCCAGTTCTGAAATGTCTCACATTATCTCTCTTAACTCTTCATTCCTAAAGCCCATATTTCATGGCACATTTTGCGCACATTTTCCTGTCTTTGAGAAAGATGTATGCAGATAGCATATATAACTTAACTGGCAGCACATCTTAGCAAATAATATACCTATCTTTTTAATCATGTAAAGTAATGTTGTATCTTAAAATTGGCATTGTCTTAGCTTTGATGTATGTAGTAATTCAGATTTTTTTTATTGCTCAGATATTAATAATTCAGATACTAGTTAAAATAACCTCATTTGGATTCTTTATATTTTTTTTTCCTTGAATTCCTCAAGATTCAATTGTTCTTTCTCCATCTCAGACCAAGGACTTCAGCATTTAATACTGTAGCTGGCTTCTTTGGAAAAGATTATGGTTTCACAAGAAAGAATATTTATAACTCCATACAAGGGCTTTTTCGAAGGCCTTGGGTTCCAGAAGCACATGTTCAATTGTCTTCCACAGCTACAGGTCACATTCCATCAGGCATTCTTGTACCAGTTTCTAATGCCTGCATCTTACCTGTGTGGGTACATTATCCACACTTCCCTTAAAGACTGTAATAATACTGAAGCCCTTCTTCCTGTCAAGATAATTACCTGCTTTATCTCATTCCTTCTTATAAAAGTTTTGCAAGTCACCTCATACAGTTGCCAGTTCATAGATTTTTAAAAAAAGAAAATGAGAGAGGTTAAGCTCAAGGTCACATGTGCTGTGCTTAAGTGGTAGAGTTGGGTGAGGACTATGTCAGCTTGCTTCTAAAGCCTTTGTTTGCTTTGCTTCATCTTCCTGCAACTGGAATGTTTGTACCTGTCACTGCTTCACTGAAACAGATCCACCTACAGCATAATAACCACCTGTTGTGTTGATCTTCTCTTTGACACTGCATCCCAGCTGTCAACTATCCTTCAGTAAGGTGCTACCCAGCATCTTTCTTCCTTACCTCTGTGCACTTCATTTTACTTGCAGTATGTTTTTATGGTACTGAGGATTGAACCCAGGTGTATTCTATTTCTGAGCTACACCCCCAGCCTTATTCTATTTTTTAATTTTGAAACAGGGTCTCATTACATTGGTAAGGGCCTCGCTAAGTTGCTGAACTGGTCTCAAACCTGTGATCCTCCTGCCTCAGCTTCCCAATACTAAGATTATAGGTGTGCACCACCACTCCCAGGTTACCTGCACTATTTTTTATTTCCAAAGCCTAACTAGAGAGTTGTGGAGCTCCATGTGCCATGCCTTGCACTCCTAGAGAAACAGACAAAGGATACATTTTGGAGCTTACATTCCAAGGATGAAAACTGGCTGGGCTTTCCGTTATCCCTTTTAGCATTGAGTTGTCAACAATATTCATTAACTTTTTAAAAATATATTCCATATTCTGGATGCCTATATTTCATATCCTGGCAGAGGCAATAATGAATCAGCCATGACCTCAGTTCTTCAAGAGCCATCAGTGTGGCATATGAGAGAAGTCACCAAGCAAAGAAATTGTATTGCCTATTTGATCTCAGGGGATGTGCACTTGGCGCTCAGCGTAGGAGCATCTGATCACACTGGGGAGTCACAAAGGGACAACCAGAGATGATGGTATTCAGACTCACCACCACCAGGCATGGCAGTAGAACTGATGGATGAGCTCCCATCAAGAGCATTGGAGAAGCTATCCATTGCCATTGGATAGCTTCTACTGCAGTGCTGATCTGAAGTAGGCACAAGAATCCTAGTGAATGGTCTCAAGCTCTTTGCCCTATTGGTGGTGGTCCCAAATCTGGAGACATAAAGATGATGGAAATGATGATCAGAGATAATTTTCAGCTTGATTTAGAATATGGAATCATTTTGAGTTCAGATTGGGCTATCTAGTCTCTCAAAGGAAGGGAACTTCTTTAAATAGCTTCAGTTTTGTGAGATGTAATATAAACGCTCAGAGAACAAGGACAGAGTTAGATCAAAAGGGATCTATACCTTCTCAGGCTTTCTGCCTGGACCAACAGGCATTATATAGCTATCCCTATCCATGAAGAAGGGTTTGTTATTTCTAGGCTGAAAATATAGTCAAACAATGCTTTAAATTTTAGGCAAAATTCTTGTTTCTTGATTTCCAAGATTGATTCAAAAGATGATCCTGGATTATTTCTTGTAGATTCCATTTACTTCACTTATTAAAAGCTCATCTGAAAAATCACATTTTATAGACAATAGAAATTGAGCAGCCAGATCTAGTCTTTTTAAATCAACAGATAAATGTGAGAGATTAAGAACTAATAGTATTTAATTGTTTCAGATTCAGAAGTGGCAGAATTTTTGCTTACAGTTATATAATGTGAACAGTGAACAATAAACCCTGGTCACACCAGACAATAACTGAGGAAGAGTGTTATGTTGGTCCTATGGTTGCCCTAAGTTACAAATCGACTGTGCTTGACCTTGGTAGAGTAAGCTCTCCAACTTTGATGTATGTAAGGCTAAATTAATGAAAGCCTCCTAAATAATAGCACTAAATATCCTTTTCTCCATATTAATTAACTTTCAGCTTATAAATTTGTGAAAGCATCCTTAAAAAGGATATTGGAAAATGGAGGACATCCAAAGGAGAGCTGGAATGGTGAAGAACCATGAGATAAGGTCACAGAGTAATTTAGGTGGCTCATCTGGCAAAATAGCCCATGACTTCCAATAGTTAGCTGAGTGTCAGGTAGAAGAGAGAGAGAGAGAGAGAGAGAGAGAGAGAGAGAGAGAGAGAATGCATGGATAGTACATTTGCTATCCATCACTCATTCTATCCTTCCATCACTATTGCTATTTCTCTTTACACTCATGCTAACCTGGAAATATCAGCTTGATTGTCTACATACTATAGACATAGAAATCAAAGATCAGAGAGTTCAACTCTGTATGTTCAGGGTTGCTCAGGTGAATTTTGGATTCAGAGGTGTTTTCCTTGAAACCTCATGCTCTTTTCATGATACCTTGAAGTCCCATAGTGGTATATTTTGGACAATGTATACTTTTCCCAGAAATAAGATGTAGGAAGTAGAAATGAAGTACAATTTACTCTTAAAAGGTAACAAAAACAAATTAAAGACATCTAATGACCACTCAGAAAATACTTTTAGATTCCTTCCCAATGAGATTGTCTATGTTGAAACTGAAGAAGGATTAGTGGATAGATACAGACCATGTTCAGGGTCACAGGATGGCATTATTTTATTCTTTTGTCGATGAATTTTTTAGAAAGCAGAAAAATGTGTTGGATGCTTTTTTTTCAGTGTATCACTTTTTTTTTTTTTTTTTATAATAATGGGGATTGAGCCCAGGGGCATTCTACCTCCAAGCTATACCCCCAGTCCTATTTTTCATTCTTTCTTTTGAAACTGGGTCTCACTAAGGTGCAGAGTGCCTCACTAAGTAACTGAGGTTGGCTGCAAACCCGAATCCTCCTGTCTCAGCCTCCCAGGTATTGAGATTAGAAGCGTGCGCCACCATGTCCGGCTTCAGGCTTCAGTCTTACATTTTCTATTGTGTGACAGATCTCTCATTCTTTGATTTCAGGATGGATGTTATTGCTTCTTTCAGAGATGTTCTTATAAAACAATTACAGGGCCAATTTACATAAGGCTAAGCCCCTTTTTAAAATAGACTTTTATGGGTGCACTGTAACCATATATCACATCGAGGTTTACTGTGATAGAAACATACTTACACATAGTACCTGGGGCATTTCCCTCTGAATCCCGTCCTACTCCCCACCCTCCCCCCGCTCCCCATTCATAATATTGAAATTGGCATTGATAGCTTCACAAATGTACACAAGATTGTTTCAACTGTTTCCCTATCAATTCTCCCCCCCCAATTTCCTCCCCAAATTCCCTTCCAGTATTCCAATAAGATTCACTCCTCATTTATTTGAAGTCTGATTTCAAATTAAACTCTTAAAAGATGATTTAAATTTTATGCTGAGATGTTTCCTCCACCACACATATACACTTGATACCTTCAGTTCTTCCCACTGAAGTTTTTGCAGAGGCCAAACCTAGAGGTTGTGGATGTTGTTGACTTTAGATGTGTTTGTGTGTGGGGGGGGGGGTTGTTTTAGGCTTGAAACAATTTCCTTTTTATTTATATTCAGTCTATCAGTCATTGGGATAAGAAATACCAGCTTCAAGAATATGCTTTGTAAGTGTAGCTGATGGCAGGTTAGTTAAGTGTGGAATGTGAATTGATGAGATGGGATGATCCAGGCTCCGTGTACTGCTGGGAGAATTCTCAAATGGAAAGCTGGAAGTTAACAGAACCCGATTCTGATGGTCCTTGGCATTAGTGGCAGGCGGGAGTCAAGGCTGAACACATGGTCCCTTGGAAGATGTCACCCAAACCTTCTACTAACTGCTTTTACAGATTTGGACAATGTATTCCTTATTCAGGGACTCCGTTTCTTCCCTTTTCCTTTGTTCCAGCAGACACAAAAGAGATCAAAACCAAACAAAACCCAAGGCTGCCTTTTTTTCTGGAACATTCTGTTAAGTTTGTGAAACACAACAAGATTTTTCAGACAAATCCATTTTCGGATTTAGTGTTGAGGTTTCCTTTCTTTATGAATCCATTGTATCTTCTGGAAACGTGAATGGCAAACAGGCAGAGGCGGTTGCAGGCAAGAGAATCAAATGTTGAAAGTAGGGAAGAAAAGGAGTTGACGAGAGCCGAAACAGAAAAGGGCAAACATCTAATATGACAGGGTTGGGAGTGCCTAGGAAACTCAGCTGCTGACGAAGACCAAGGGGCCAAAGCACTTATTTAAAGGACCTCCCTTAGTTATTAAATACCTTTCACAATGGGCCGTGTTTGTTTTCTAGTCAAGTTTTGTAGCCATCATCCTACACAGAGAGTTGTGAAGTTTTGGGGACCTTTTATTTAGGCCTATATCGCTCATCATAGCTAGAACCATTTTTTTTTAAAGGCACAAAAAATAAATAGACTTCATTAAACTAAACTTCCCTCATGAGCAAAAGTCAACGGACCCCCTATTGCTTCGCTCCGGTGTTGTTTCTTCCCTCATTTTTATTTTTACTTTTTTAAAATTTTTTATTTTTTGCGGTACTGGGGATTGAACCCATGGGCATTCTTCCTCTGAGCTACACCCCCAGCCTTATTTTTTATTCTTTATTTGGAAACAAGGTCTTGCTAAGTTGCAGAGGGCCTCACTAAGTATCTGAGGCTGGCCTCAAACCCGGATCCTCCGGTCTCAGCCTCTCAAGTACTGGGATTAGAAGTGTGCACCACCACGCCCGGCTCTTCCCTCATTTTTAGGGGGGCAGTTGGAGGTCCATGGAAGAAAAGGGTCCCAGGTCAGAGTTTTTCGAGACCTTTATTTCATCCCTCTCTGCTCGTCATAACTCCTCCTTTATCATTCTCTCTCTTCCCCTCTGAAGCGGGCCCATCAAGCACGCCAGCTTTTCCATTTCTGCGTCTCAAAATGCCAACACGTAGGAGAGGCTTTTTCAGCTGACTCTGAGGACAGACACCCCAATATCCAGTTCAAGTGAGGGATGTTCTCAGAAGGTCTTGGAAGTGTTCCCCCCACTTTGCACAGAAGTGTAGCAGCCAGAGGCCAGGCAACGAAAGCCCACCCAACCCTGTCTTATGGTTTGCAAGCAAGGATCTACTTCTTCTGTGGGGCGTTCTGTCTTGGGTGCTTTGGAACCTAACAGGGGTCGGTACCTGTCGCGGGCCTCCAGAGCATGCTTGGCTGCTTACAAAGGTGGGAGTGAGAGGTTGTGGGTCGGGAGGAAGCTGTACTTGATCCTTATGGAAGCCAGTTAAAATTAATTGGAAAAAGCTTTTAAAGACTCAAGATGCAGACCAAATGTATCTGCAAGCGCGGCCTCATCCCGCACCGAGCGCGAAGGTCACTGCGAAGCTGCAGATTTATGCGGAGAGGTTGGGTGGTGGAAAATGAGACAAAAGCATTTGGATTTTATTATTCCATTTACTCTGACCCTGGGCCATAAAGGGTTTGGAGAGCCTGTTTTATGTATTCAGCTGGTTGCCACACTGACAGGCATTTGGAGCCACTTAAATAAACTACCCCGGTCCCACAGCTGCAACAACACCATATCAAATATAGGTTAGGGTTGAAATGTGGAGCTTGCAATGCTGTTCTCCAGCAGGTGCACCAGGGAGACACTGTGTTTGCTTGTTTTTATTTTTTGCTTATTTTTTTTCTTTTTTCCGTAGCACCTTGGTTTTGGAACAGCTTCCACATCCCTCTGTTGTCGTCCACCTAAACTGACTTGGGTACTGACATTGATTGGGTTTTTGCATAAAGGGTGTACAGTTAGGGTTTGAACTCTGCTCTCCAGGAAAGGCTCTCTTTACTGAGTTGGAGTTGGGTTTCAGAAAGTTCGCTTCGTGGAAAGTGGGTGAGTTGTTAGTTTACTGTTTTTTTTTATATATACTTTTATTGGCGCCTTGTAATTATCCATCATAGTGAGGTTCAAAGAGGTACAAACCCGTGTTCACATCCCTGGGTGGATCTCTCACTGCCTACCGCCCCATTTCCTCTGCTCTCCACGCGTGTTGTGTTGGTGAGCTTGGTAGAAATACCTCCTTATATGGACAGAGCATTGTCTGAACTATTTCCTGCCTCAGACCTTCTTTTTACCTTCCCCACCTCCCTCCCCCAAACCTCTCTCTAATTTCTACTGGTCTCTCTCATGTAAGCTTCTCTCTCTCTCTCTTTCTCTCTCTCTCTCTCTCTTTCTCTCTCTCTCTCTCTCTCTCTCTCTCAGAGATGAGAGAAAACACATGACTCTTGGCTTTCTGATACAGGCTGATTTCACTAACCAGTGTTGTCTTGATCCACCCGCTTCTCTATTTATTTTGTAAGTTGTCTTCTTTTAGTTTGCTGGATGTGTTCACACTGGTTTAGTTGTGAAAAGTGCAGTGGAGAGCAGACCAGAGAAGGAGAAGAATTCCACGTGGAAGACAATGAAATTGAATCCACAAGTGTTTCTCGGTGATAGACAAAACACCTGCCTATTTTTATTTTATTTTTTTTCTTTTTCTTTTTTGGTTTGGGCGTAGGCACTCAGGAATAAACAGAGCGAGAAATTGGGACTACTTAGAGCCCCTTCCATGGAGATAATACCTCACAGATTTCACTATATTCCTAGGCAAACCTCACCCCGAACCACATTCATTTAATAGATGTGAGAACCGAGGCTGAGGAGGGTTGGGTGACTTGCCCCGGGGTCACAGGACTAGAAAGGCTTGCTCGGTCAGTTACACCCTGTGGAATTACCCACTTTCGCCGTTCTTTATACAGGAAGGCCTTTACTTACTGCTAAGAGCAAGGCATAATTACCCAACAGAATCCAGGTGCTTCAATTCTAAAAACCAGAGACACCCAAATGTTCAGGGGCCCAGTGACAGCCTGCGGCTTTTAAGGCCCTTTTGCTTTGAGAATGCTGGCCTTCAGATTCCCAAAGAGGGTGTGGACCAGCTAATTGGGGATATCTGTTCTATTTCACACTGTTCCTTGTTCGTCTGGAATCTGTTCTGTGTAGAATGGCCATCAGAACTTTGAACTACTAATGACTTGCCACAGAGACTGAATCTTGTTTTTCTTTTCCCTCCATTTCTCCTAGACACTCCTCCACAAAGCACCCTGCTGATTCTGGGCTCCGCTGGGGTTTCTTCACTCTTTGATATTTCTTTTAGCATCTAAAGATCCAGGGAATTACCAACAGGAATGTTGCAGTTCTTGAAATCGCATAACATTATTTGAGGTTCTGTGAACACCCTGCCATTGAGTGTTAAACTATAGATAGATCTCAAACCTGGCTCCCAAACTCAGCTTTCAGTAAAAAAAAGCTGTGTACGAAAAAAAGGGGGTCATCTAACATACACATTTTTTAGTAATTTAAAAAATGTTAGCATAAAAGACTAAGCTCTACATTTATGCATCCTTTAATTCGGAAACATATACCAGACTAAAATATACATAGTATGAAACTCTTTAGGATATGATATCAAACAAGAAAAATTTTCAACTGCTTTTTAAAAAATTTTTTTTCCTGTTAATTTTGGGAAAGTGGGAATGAGATTCCTTATCTTTATGGGCGAAAGTGGTAGAGATAAATGGTAGAGCTGGGAATATCACTTTTTTAGTTTTCCCAGGATTCAATGCTGACTCATCACATTTGTGATAAGTTTGCCAATGGTGCCACATGGCTTCATTTCTGGGTGGATTTTTTTTTTTTTTTTTTTTTTTTTTTGAGACACCCTGACCATTTTCTCTTCTCCAGAATCTGCTCCTCGCCTGTATTCATGCAGCTCACAACACCTTTGAAGCTCAGAGAATTAGAGAAGGATGTCTTTGCATGTCTGGGCCGGAAATTTGTCAGCTTCCTACATAGTCTACTGGTAGACTGATATTATAACTATATGCCTTGAATTCCATGGAATAGATGAAAATTAAAACAGAATACGTTGGTCAAATTTTAAATACAGGCTGAGCAGCCTTCATATGAGGTCACCAACTGACAGCAAAGCTTTCTTTTCTCCAGTACAGTTAATTCCACTGGCTCGGTGTACAAAGGCACCTACTAATTGTGTGTGTGTGTGTATGAAAACTTTTCATACAAAAATATGAAGACATAACTAGTTATTCTTAGGGGTGGTAGGGAAGCTATTTTGATTGAAATAGGAACCAGAGACCATGTATATCTACACTAAAGTCAAAATGCAGGCACACAAAAAATATATACAAAATTACCCTCAGGCCATGTACATAAAGTAGATTAGAAGCATAAATGAATTTCGTCTTTGGACTTGGATCCCTTCCCCCATATATTTTATTACATATATACAAATACTCCAAAATTCTCCCAAATCCAAAATCTGAATCACTTTTATTCCTAAGCATTTTAGGATATGGGACCTCAACCTAGATTTGTTTCATATTAAGTAATTAGTCCTGGGTATTCTCCTGGGACCTATTTTGTCCACTCATTTCTCTCCCCCTGTTGGCTCTTTGCTGACCCCTTCACCATTTTTTAGGTATGCAAAGCCCACTATTTTACTCTGTACCCCAACTCCTCTCTCCTCCTTCCTAAAATATTCTTGCCTCAGATTAACATTTCTTGCTTTCACCAACTGCTATCAAGACTTTCTTTTCTCTGGTACAGTTAATTCTGTGTAGAAAGGCACCTGCTAAGTGTGTGTGTGTGTGTGTGTGTGTGTGTGTGTGTGTGTGTGTGAGTGTGTGTGAAAACTTTTCATGCGAAAATATAAAGACATGATCAGCTATTCTTAGGGCTAGTAGGGAAGCCATTTTGGTTGAAATGGGAACCAGAGGCCATGTTTATCTACACTGAAGTCTAATTGGAGGAGGTTAAGATGTACGATTTTTGACAGGGGAAGATTCCCTATGCCTCTTGTCTCTTCTGGAGAGCAGCGAACTCCTATCTCTTTCTTCTCAGTTCTCCAGCTTTGGCTTTGCAAGAATATGTATGGATCAGGCACTCTTTGCTCGTCTTTTGAATGGCTGCTGACCTTTGCTCTATAGATTTAATGCATATTTTTCACTGGTCAACCAGGTACCAGGGTAGAGCTGGCTGATTGTCTGTGTTTCAGATACTCATGTCTGATATTGCAGCTGATAGCTTTTTTTTTTTTT